>JARVLU010000437.1:22253129-22268490 GCA_031762415.1 Simpsonichthys santanae
TATATATATATATATATATATCACAGATACAGTATAAAGTTCATAACTATCTGACAAAAGAGTTTTGAACTTGGAATAAAAATCTTTCTCCTGATTTGCATTTCTCTCTGGTTACTACCTCTGTCCATGCAAACAGCTGATTTACAAAGTCATCAAAAGGCTTGTTGCTGACAGGTGAATACAGTTCATGCAAACACAACCACTGATGTTAATCATGTGTTAATACAGTACTTTGATATTTAGTGACAATATTGCACTTGTTAATATTAGTGAACAGGTGCTGACAACCCTCTGACTGGGCATGAAGGATGGAGCAGACGTCAACGGTGACTCAGCTGTGGTACAAATCAGTCTGGTTAAGGTGAGTTAATTCATTACTATAGTAAATGATACAAGGAAGACGTCCAACACACATTGAATGCATCACTGTGCTTTAGCACAGCAGAGTTCTGCTCTGCCTCTTTGGTTCAGATGGACCAGTTTGATTTCTGAAAGCTCACCTCTGAAGGGGACATGGACACTTTACTTGTGAATCACAGGTAAAGCAGTTCATAATTCACAAGTTGTGGTTTATGAACTGCTTTGATCCGTGTTCGCTCACATGTTGTCACATTACAAACAGTCTTACAGCATCAGCGACAGCAGTGTATGATAAAAGCGAGTGCTTTAGCGTTAAACCCATCTGCTCTCTGATTGGATTGGTAAATTTTTGATTGACCAATCAACTGAGAGAACGTAAAATCTGGTCATAATTTGTACTTGTAAGTTGAAACTCACACATAGTTACACACATACATTTTTTTTAATTCGTATCTGTAAACTGACCTTTGCAAAAAAGATTTGTAACTTGTGTAATTGTTTTTTTTTTTTACAAATACAATTTTTTTTAACACACACAAATTCCTATCTACACATGCATAAATTTATTTTACAAGGTTACAAAACTGATTTACAAGCACAAAATATTCATGACCGTCCAGAATTTGTGCCCATGAGCTCCTCTGTAAGCGCACTCTGCAACATGCACTAAACCAAATCAGCAGAGAGAAAAAATAATTTCACAACAATACAGATTGTTTCCACTGGAATGTCTGACAGCAGGTTTAAACTTAGAGGCCGGACAATGCATACGTAGGGTTGGTAATTTAGGCCGATATAGACGTTTGGGGACCTATCTGTGATAATTGTTCCATTATGCACCGATATAAACACTTCTAATTTACACCCCTAAAATAATAATGCAGTGAACCAGCCGTAACTGTAAAGTATATCCAGCAGAGAGCGGAGGAAGACTACTTTCAAGTTGTGGCCGTTCACTTAAGTTTCACTTTCAGCACAGACGAAGCAGGAAGCAATACTGTAGCATATTTTGCTGAACAAAGCATGGTAAGTTTATTTTAACTGACCTGTAAAACAAATAAACAATAATCAATTCTCTTAAATCCTCCAACCCAATTGTCATTAGCTACTTGCCTCTCAAGATAGTAAGCTAACGTTACGATAAACTAGTATAGGCCTTGTAAAACTTTATCCAGAACAACAAATCTAACGTAGCGGTAAAACATCAGCGTTAATTATATTTTTCATCCTCAATTAAATGTATTGTTTGTCTTAACTTCTCTGCAAAAAAAAACAAAAAAACAGCTGCTGTGGTCAATAGTAATTAGGCCTTCACCATATGACAGACTGTGTAAACAATGAAAAGGGAAGGGCATTTCTTTGTTTAATTTATATTTATGTAACACACTTGATAACCTTATGGTGAATAGTGGAGGATAGAAAATGTGAATGCACATTAGGAAGACTGTTTTTATGACCAGTGCACCATCATTAATGATCGGATCATTAAGATTTTGATGCGATCATCTGTGAGGCACTTTTCTCTGGTTGTTCCTACTCTTGGTTGCATTTATGGTTGATTTTTATCTTGATGTTATTTAATGTTAATACAATGTAGCACTTTGAGATCCGTTGAGTATGTAAAGTGCATTATAAATAAAATTATTATTATTACTGTGGGACTAGGTAGTGTAGATCTGATTAGCTTAGCTTCATGTTGCTAACAGCTGTGCTAAATAAACAAGTCCCGCTCCACTCGCTGTTTACATAGACTCTTGAGGGTGCCAGCTCAAACATTTTCAGCCATTATACCAGTATCAGTGATAGCCAAAATTTTCATAACGGTCAGGCTCTATTTAAAATCTTCATCAGGTGTTAAGTTGAGTCTTGTGAGCGAGTTCAGACATTAGTTTAGACCGTCCAGATGTAAACAAAGCAGCAGCTGCTGCACAGTGCATCATTCTGCATCACGGACAGTGGTTGCCATGGAGAGTGAACACAATAGCATCGTTTTATTATGAGGAAGTGTCATAAAAAACTGTTTTACTGCCAATTACTTTGTACTAGAGAGTTCTTTCAGGAACTGAGTGAGCACTTCTGTATGATGAAAAACTAAACTTAATTTATAATAAAAACCTTAAAATGTAATCTTAACAATAAAAAACTCAAAAGGAGTCCAATATTGTTATGCACTTTAAATGTTTAAAGACAAACAAACAGAACAAAAAAAAAAAAAAAAGCTAAAATTAATAGCTTTTTTTACGGAAACTTTTTAACATCATTTTGGCACATTTTAAATCCTGTTTATAACCAGAACCAAAGTTTTTCTTTGAACTTTTAACTTTAGTAAATTATCAAGCATTGCTATCCATAAATTCCACATGTAATTATTCTAGCAGGTTTTTAGCAGTACTAAAAGGAGTGCCCCAGACTAGACAAGCAGAGCAACAGCTAGTTGCAGCTATTTGTGTTTTTTTGTAATTACCAGATAATTATTGTACATAAATGTGTAATGAGAAACTGATCAATCAATCAACTTTATTTATATCCATAGGTAGATTTGACTACAGTGATGTGAGTCAGCTTTATTTTTCATACAACAGACCCCAGATAGGTGATGGTGGTGTTTTTAAGAATTGAGTTGTTTTAAAATGGCAAAAATCCATTTTGGTCCCGACTCCACTTTGACTAGCTTTCAACTTGTTGATCAAATCAGAACTTCACTATTACTCCAAACTGATGTTGTTCAAATGATATCTACAACAGGTAAGATATTGACTCTTCATAATCTTTTAACAGAACCCTGGTTTAAAAATCTGAACTATAGACCTAATAAAAAGGCTTTGTAATTGGCTCAAACTCATGGAAGACTGTTTCACAAACACTGCTGCAGGAATAAACTGTAACTTTACTGTGAGGATGTCCTGATTCATGCTCAATAATCCAGGTATATACAGTAAATATAATAACAAGGTGGAATCAGGTCCTCTGGACAGAATCTTCTTTGTTGAAACATTTCGTCTTTTACCCAAAACACCCTTTCACTTTGAGGCGCTGCAAACAAACGATCAATCTTATAAACAGCACGTTCTCAAAGTGAAACAACCAGTTTGCTGGTGGTGACAGCCAAAACTATGGGTAGGTCTACGTCGAGGAAACTAAACAGCTACTGGCCAAAAGGATGGCCCAGCACAGAAGAGTAACATCATCAGGCCAAGACTCTGTGGTTTACTCATCTCCAGGCCACAGGTCAATCTTTCAGAGATGAAGATGTTCACATCCTTCATAGAGAGGAAGACTGGTTTGAGAGAGGAGTGAAGGAAGCCATCTTTGTGAAGAGAACTCATCCATCATTAAACAGGGGCGGAGGCCTCCGTGTTCAACCGTCACCCTCTTATAATGTTGTTATTGCAAGTATCACACAGTCTGTGAATCGAAAGCATCCATTGATCATCAGATCGACCGACGATTAATTATTAGGGCTATAAAGGATAGTTTTTAGGCTGATGGGCCTCCCTTTGCATGTGAACAATTAGTTTTTGTCTGTCACCTGCAAACTGGTTGATCCACTGTGAGAATGTGCTGTTTATTAGACTGTTTGCTGCAGCTCGTCACAATGAATTAGTCTTTTGGCTAAAAGATGAAACGTTTCAACAGAAGAATCTGTCCAGAGGACCTGATTCAACCTTGTTAGATGCACTGAGAGGAAGTTTCAACACTGCATTATATGATGCACTTATTGATAGCAAACACTAATATTTCAGTGTTCAGTATCTACTGTTGTTGTTTGTTTTTTTTTTAATTATATTATCTGCTTCAGACAGCTTAAATTTACAACCTCGGAGAATGATGTCATAAAAAATATCCCAAATGATTACTGTATTACGAATGGACATCTTTCATAAATTTATTCTGTAATGTCCCAACTCCACCCCGATGAACAAAAACAAACCCAATTCCTCTTTTAAGAGAGTGAGGGAGGCTTTAAACTGGAGGCCAGACTGGAAACGTGGCCCACCCTGAATGGAAAAGAGTCCACATGAGTCATGCACCAAACTTCCCCAAACTAAACCACCTCTCTCTGCTGCAGTGCACGCATGCGCAGACACACCCTTAGACACACGAAACTAAACAGAAAAAAAAATAATTAAAAAAAAATCTAAAAACCTCAAACATCTATTCTATTGTATGTTTAATATAAAAAATGTAGATTAAAGCATTCTTGACATTTAGGAATGTATAATTGATGAGTGAATCATTTTAATTACACAGGGAGAACAATAAATAAGAGTAGGCTGGTGGGCGTTTGTGTAAAGGAGAGGGTCAGACATTAGCATAAATAACGGATTTTAATTAAGATGTCTTCAAAAGTTTTTTTTTTTTTTTTTTTTTTTTTTTATCAATACCATCCGTTTTGACATAAATGAAGGCTATCAGCTGTAACAAGAAAATAACTCACCATTTTTTCAGTCTTGGATGTTTTTTTTTTCCAAACAGGAAGAAGGAAATCTGTTGAGAATAAACAAAAACAAGTTATTCGACAATAAAAAAACAAACTTTCGGTCAACTTTAACTTTGTTCAACTAAGTTTCAAGCAGCTCTGTCTTCTCTCCGGGTGGGAGCTAGCTTGAACTTCTCCGGGAGGAGATGTTCGCCTTCGGCCCACAGGTAGTATCCTTCCGCCCGGTGGGACTCAGTCTCTGCCGCTCTCACCTGACGGGACGCGGCTCAGAACCAAGCTGCTGAGTTGGGGTCCTGACCGGGACTTACCGCTGAGCTGCAGCCGTTAGACGAAGCTCGGTGAGCGGTCAGAGAAGAGAAAGACTCGGCGGGGTAACGAGAAGAGCGAAGAAGAGGCGTAAAAGAAAGGCGGAGGGAAAACACCCACTAAAATAAATAAAAAAAAAGAATGTGCAGCGCCCCACCCTTGAATGAAAGTAGGTCGGATGATGGGCAGCTCTTCTTGAAGCATTCTGGGAAATGGTGTTTTCAAGTAGAGAAGCTAAATACATACTGTACAGTACATGTAAATGCAAACATTTGAGATACATTTTAGTAAAATATAGTAAGTTTTACTGTTTTGAGTATTGTATTTGTGGTGACAAGGACGGAACAAACTGCCTAAATAACTAAAAGTATCTAACGTAATTACAGTACAATACTTGTCTGTGTTTGTTTGTATGTCAGACAGACAGACAGACAGACAGACAGACAGACAGACAGACAGACAGACTACTTCATTCATCCCAGGTGGAAATTTGAGGCATGTTCTAATTACAGCACACACACACACACACACACACACACACACACACACACACACATGAAATCGTTTAAAAAGCAGAATACACACATTTTGAAGAAAAAAAAAACACAACATGCACAAAGTGGTACGGAGTAGGCCCTACTACAGTATCAATCTATTTATATGTACTGTATACACATCCAAGCATATATACAAAGTTGTGTGTGTGTGTGTACATGTACAGTTAATACACATACGTGCATAAATAAGTGTCCGGGGTGCTGCATATTTATACGGCTCTATTTTTACTGTACGGGGAGGAATTGAACAGTCTGAAGTTGCGTCACGACGTAGTGGACAGATTTTAATTAAACTTTCATAAAGTAATCATTAGATGTTGCTGTTGAAGTTAACCCAATTCAAGATGGCTGCCACAACTAGCAAACACAAAAATGGCTATAATTCAGACAGCTTTACAGGCACTGAGACAAAATTTGGTGTGGTAGCTGAGAGTCATTCTCAACCATTTTAGCACTAAGATGTCACAAAGTCTTTGAAACTTTGGCATGCAAGGCAGCAGGCATTATGCATTCTGTCAAAGAAAACTTGTCTATGTCACTTGTGAAAATAATTATAAAGCCCTTCACCCCAGCATTGGAAACCATTTACATTTCAGAATAGCAGCACAGGTAAGGTTCTGCTTGTTTAAAGCTGTACTGCCAGATGCTTTGTCACGTAAGACATCGTATACGTGTCGCACTCGTGATAGATCTAGTTAAAAGAATGATTAACAATAAAATCTTATATACATGCGGGTACAAATTACATGTCACTATTTATATTCAGGCAGCACGGTGGCGCAGTTGGTAGAGCTGCTGCCTCTCAGCGAGCAGGTTACCTTGGTTCAAATCTCGATCCGAGAGCCTTTCAGGGTGGAGTTTGCATGTTCTCTCCGTGCATACGTGGGTTTTCTCTGGGTACTCTGGTTTCCTCCCACATGCCAAAAACATGCATGTTAGACTGACTGGTAACTCTGAATTTTCCCTATAGGTGTGAGTGAGAGAGTGAATGGTTGTTTGTCTCATTTGACTCTATGTGTCCGTGTGATTGACTTGCAACCTTTCCAGAACATCCTTGTAAAAGAGACTGATGATCTCAGTGGTTTCCTCCTGGTAAAATAAAGGTATAAATACAAAATAAAAACTGTCCAGGGTGTTCCCCGCCTCTCGCACATAGTTAGACATGGGCATTGGGTACAGTGACCCAAAATGGAAGAAGCGGGTAAAAGATACTCTATATGGATGGATGGATGGATGGATGGATGGATTATTTTTTTTCTCACCACCTGACAAGTATTAGGTGGAACATTTTTGTTTGCTTTTGCCTTTGCCTCATCCTTAGGGAGATTTCTGATTTTTAAAGGACTTAATTTTACTCAGCAGGTATTTATTTTCATACGAGGGTTTCAAACTTGAAATCTTGATTTGATAAAAGAAGGAAAGTAGGTGGGCTTCATGTTACATACAGGGTATAACTTCCCTATTGCAACTTTTATGAAATGGAAACCACGAGCCTTGTGGTTGCCTTCAGGCCATGTCCATCTGTTGTTTGGTGGTGGGTGTTAAAAACCAAACCTGAAACACACTCAAAAACTTCAAAAAAGCTTATGACTCATAAAGTGACATCTGTTCCCTGCTTGGTCTTTAATTCATTAGTGCTCCTGTAAATGTTATTAAACAAGATAAAACATCATAAAACACAACAATTTGAAAAATATATGCAAAGATAGTCAGGGTCAAGGTTTCTTTACTGTCATTCGCAATACACCTGGTACATGTGGTGGAATGAAATTGTGTACACAGGGTCCCAGTTCTATCCAACAAAAGTATAAAATGTAAAAGAAAAACAGGAATAAGATCTAATATATGAACTAAGAAATATGTTAAACTAAGAATACACTAAGCACTAGTAGTACAAAAAGTTTAGATTCAGATGTTGCTACAATGTAAAAAAAAAAAAAACATACCAACATCATAGTAACTTAATAATGTACACAATAATGTATTTATGAATAAAATACAGACTTTTTAAAGAGTATAGCTGTTTCAAAAGACAAAGTGGACGTCAGGGGTATATGTTGCATCTGATGCAGTTGACTAAAATTAACACTGGATGCTGGTAGCACTGCAACATTTATTTGCATGGGACAAGCATTTTTGTTAGTATTTTACAAGCATGTAGTAGTTTGGTGAACTTCTATATGTTTAAGTGCAACAACTGAAAGATAAATAAAAAAGTAGATATAGGCTTCATGTGATGGGGGATAACCTCACTGCAATATTTATTAAATGGAAACCATGAGCATAGCGGTTGGCATTCGTCTACATCTGCCTGTTGTTAAGGAGTGGGTGTTAAAACCAAACCTGAAAAATACTCCAAACATACACAATAATATGAACACAACTGGAATATGTGTGGAAGAGCACAAAAGCTCTTCTTAATAATGAATTCCAGCACACAAATATACTAATCTAATTTGTGTTGCTGCTTTCGGGAACACTGGTCATTTTGTTTAGTTTGACATGTTGGGAATCCTCATGCCAATAAGTCACCATTTAAACTGAGGGCAGGAGATCCACTCATACAAAGAGACTACTGTATTTTGAAAATGTTTAAGGTAAGAAATAGATGGTGTTTATCAAACTTTCACATTTAGATTTCAGGCTGTTTTATGCAGCTAATGTTACATGAAGATGTTAAATGCTGACGTTTGAATGAATGTTGTTGTTGATTTTCAGCTTCAGCCATGTCAAAATTGGCTCAATATGTGTAAATCTGACTTAATTATCCATTTTTGTGTCTTTTGACACTCTGACACAGTAGACACTGGAAAACATAGATTGTGTCTTCCACCATCTGATAAAGGAGCAACAACTTTGTGACAGACAGGGGACAGAGAGTGGACAGAAATGGTCACTTCTGATAGATGGACCATCAACACTACTGACCTCCAGAGTTGTGTTCTCAGTGGTCATTGGTCTCATCCACAACAATGAAGGAAACAGAAGAGCTGAATAGTAGAATAGTTGGCTTTCTGGTTCAGTCAGAACAACATGGAGCTGAATATGCTCTAGAGTGTGGGCTTCAGGAGACCATCTCCAACCACTGCTCAACCTCAACCTGTCTATAGTGACCTTTAAGTTCCCAGGAACCACTATTTCTCAAGACCTGAAGTAGGACAGTGACATCTCCTCCATTCTGAAAAGACCCAGCAGATGATGCACTTCCTTCAGCAAAATGGATCTAAGATGGTTTTGATCTAGTTTTGGATAACAGTCACTGTCAGCTCTGTGTTGTGGTTTGAAGCAGCCACCAAATAGGACAGAAAGAGACTTCAACAAACTGTAAGGACAGCAGAAAAAGAAGCATTGATTCTTCTGTGCCTTCTGCGAAACTGCGAAAAAGTGAGTATGTGAAAGTTGAATTGCAAAGTAGCGAGGGACTACTGTAATCTTTTAATTTCACTTCATGGTACAAAGCAGCAAAAACTTTTACTGATTTCTACCAGAAATGAGACTTTTGGATAATGATTCATAAAACTTGGCTAAATATTACAGTTGATGAAATAATCAAGAGGGAAACTGGACAGGGCAGCACAGTGGCGCAACTGATAGAGCTGCTGCCTCTCAGCGAGGTTGCTGGTTTAAATCCCGGTCCGGGGACCTTTCTGGGTGGAGTTTGCATGTTCTCTCCGTGCATGCCTGGGTTTTCTCCAGTTACTCCAGTTTCCTCCAGACCAAAAACATGCATATTAGGCTGATTGGTAACTCTATTATGTCCCTAGATGTGAGTGAGAGAGTGAAAGGTTGTTTGTCTCGTTTGTCTCTATGTGTCCCTGTGATGGACTGGGGACCTGTCCAGGGTGTCTCGCACAGTGATTGATGGACATGGGCACCGCGACCCCCGTGACCCAAAATGGAAGAAACAGGTAAAGATAATGGATGGATGGATAGATAGATGGATGGATGGAAACTGGACATTTTAAATGAATATAAGGTTGTATCATCTACATACGGGTTGATCAACTGTATCAAACCTATGAATCTGTTGTAGTGACTGACACCTGGATGATTTTTTTCAAAACTTCTATCAGTCTTTTGGACCATGGACGCCACAAAAGTCTGATCGGCCCTCTTTTAAAGGACAATTACTCAAATTACACTTTTGTTGCTGACAACAGACTAAAATGAAGAAAACAACAAATCAAATACTTTTTTTATTTAAAATAAAATAAGCTCAGGGTTTATGAATGTTTTTAAGTTTTGGATCTACAATTTAAAACTCTTTCTCCACCAAAATAAGTAAACTTTTGTCCTTTCTCCAAAGTACTGTTCACATTGAGAGTTAAATCCACAATTTTGTGGCCCACGAGTCCTTTCATCTGGACAGTTCTGGTCCACATATGAAAAAGTTTGTACACCCCTGCCTTAGGCTTTAGATGTGTATTTATTTGTGTAGTTTAAAGAAAGAAAGAAAGAAAGAAAGAAAGAAAGAAAGAAAGAAAGAAAGAAAGAAAGAAAGAAAGAAAGAAAGAAAGAAAAATACTGTACAGTAATTCACACTGAAAGGTAGTTACACCTCACACATCTGCCCTCTACAGTTTGAAATGCTGCCTCCGTTTCGTTAAGGGTCAATTAATTATCAAGTTTTGTTTTGCTCAAGTTATGTTTCTAATCATTTATTTTCTTTGTTTTCTTATCTGTCAAATAAAGGCTTCACATCAAAACAACAAACTTCAGTAGCCTATTCTACAATAATAACAGGGCAGGGGAGTTGGCATGATCTGACTTGAGGTTATGAAATGATAAATGCAATTTATTAACACAGGAAATGACATGGGACATGTTTTTGAAATTAGTATATTATTTGGAAAAAAAATCAAAACATCTTAATTTTAAACATGTCACGCGTCCATTTAATGCTTTATATTAAGCGAAACAAACAATTCAAAGTGGAAAAACGTAAGGGACAAATCTAAAATGCAAGTTGTTTCATGGAGCCCTGTCATCACTGTTCCTTCATACTGGTTTTTGGTGCCATCAAGTGGAAGGGAGTAGATCAACACTAGGACAAACAGCTCTGTAGATCTTCAGTAGCTCTCTCTCAGGTCAGGTCCTTTAACGTCTGCAGGACCATGCTGCAGATGTTTTACCGCTCGGCGGTCTTCAGCGTCTTCTTCTACACTGTGGCGTGCTGGGGCAGCAGGGTGAAGAAAGCTGTTGCCAACAGACTCGATAAACTCATCAAGAGGACTGACTCGGTTCTGGGAGTGGACCTGCAGCCTCTGACAGAGGTGTCTGAGCAGAGGATGCTGAGGAAACTGCTCCAGATCCAGAACAACGTCACACCCCCTGCATGACAACCTGGACTCTCACTGCAGCACCTTCAGCCGTAGACCACCAAGGTGCTCCACAGAAAACCCCAGGAAGTCCTTCCTCCCTGTGGCTATCAAACTTTCAGCCCCCCACACATTGGACAACAAAAGTAATCCTACACTAAAATGAACACTTTAATGTTTCTGTCTGCACCTGAGCTGTTTTAGACCTTAATTGTTGGTATTTTTATATTCTCTATTTTTTTTTTTTTTATATATCTTGTGTGATTCATTGTGTATGTCCCTTTGCACTGAAACTCTGGCACAACAATTGCCTCTGGGATCAATAAAGTTTTATCTTATCTTAGAGTTAAATGCCTGGGCCTCCATCTTGATTAAGTTATAAAACATTTTACACAAACTGCTAAACTTGAAAAAAAGATTGATGCAAAAAGCTCTTATACAATAAGTTCTTTTGAATTTGTTTGAATAGACCGCCACTGACTCTTCTCGATTCTTCTACTGTACTTGATCTGAAAGTTGATAAATTGATCACTTGAAGCGTGACAAATTCTCTCGTTTTGGGAGGTAGCATTTCAGCTGTGTTTACTCATTAAAAATAAGAATTCTTTGATTTTATATGTTTTTTGGTAGCTTAAAGTATGTAAAGTAGAAATGTAACGTTACAGATCATCAAATATATTTTCTGTACTCCGGCTTCATTTTGCACACCTGCGGTTAGTTTATCTGAACACCCCTCACATTTTCCCCTAAATGGTATGATCCAGATAATAAAGAGCGGCTGCGTGGCGTGCGGCCGTCAACGGTCACAACTCGTTAAAAAAAAAAAAATCAAAGCTTCGTCGCTGACGTTTATCCTGCGAAGTCACTTCTGAACTTAGCCCCCTAAAAATTAAAGAATAAAGAATGGAGTGGACTCCGATGGAAATAAACCCCGAGGTGGGAGAGATAACGTTATTAATTAACATTGTAACGCTTTTACTGACAGAAAACTTACTTTATTTATTGTCGTTTCAGATGCTGAACAAGGTGGGTATCGAACGTTAGCCGTAGAATTAATAGGGACAGGTTGGTTACCCTTACATGCAACTGCCGGGTAAGTTACAGTAGCTAGTTAGTCGTACAGGCTTTTAAACCCACCGAACGGTAAACGCCTACACGCCACACATGTACGTGTATTGTATTTATTCTCGTGTCGTGTTCGTAGTTTTATTATAAACCTCGACATTTACTGAATAAATCGTGTAGCTGTGTTGTAAGGGGCAGAGCAGCATCCCCGTCGCTGCCCCTCTTGTTGTCTGGACCACAGGGTGTGGTCTGACTGGAGCGTAGCATCTTTGATATGCCTCAGCTTTTTTATTTATTTATTTTGCCTTTTTTTTTTTTTTTTAATTTATTTTTTTAAATTGACTTTAAAATGTGTTTCAGATGATGGGCAAGCTTGGCGTGAGTGGTTGTCACTGCGTTGACTTGCTGGGGGTGGAGGATGATCAGCTCTCTGCTGTCCCCAAACCGTGCTGCGCCTTGATGCTGCTCTTCCCCCTCACTCAACAGGTAATTATGGGGGTCTCGGTGAGGACTACTTCCTGGAAGAGAGACGACGTTATGGTGGAATGTGCGGATGAAACTCTTGAGATGTAATGAGGGTGTGGATGAAGAGATGGAGGGTGGTGAGGAAATGAATCAGCAGATACTTCCATGTTTCTTAATGAGCAACATTGATGTGTAATGTTTAACTTGTTAAAGTATATTTTTGTGTTTTATCATGAAGTGAGCCATAATAAAGTTGATTCTTCTCCCAAATTGTGCTCATGGAAGTGGGTGAATTGGCTGCTGACTGTGTGTAGTTAGCAAGTGAGCGTGTGTTTGAGCACTTCATTTGTGTTCACATTGTAGGACCTCCTCCTATAATCATCAATTTTTTTTCAAGACTGGTCTTTATCCACCTTTGATTAGACTTGGGCCCAAGTTGAGACTTGAGTTTAAGTTAAGGTCAGGATTAGGCTACAGCGATACCAGTAAATGGAAGTCAATAAAATGGCCTAATAAGAGTGTGTGTGTTCATGTTTGTGTGTGTGCATCAGCACGAGTCTTTCAGAGCTCAGCAGGCTGATGAGGTTTCAGGAGGCGCTCATGTTTATTTCCTGAAGCAGACTGCAGTCAATTCTTGTGGCACCGTTGCCCTCGTGCACGCCATCGCCAACATCAAGGATAAATTGTCCTTTGGTGAGCGCATCTAAACTTCCTTATGGTAAATCTGTGTAACATATGGTAGTACAGAGTTCTTTTGTAATTTCCTTAAATAAATTTGCACATTGAAATTTGTCACTACACATCATGAAATGTGGTTTCTTATTTTCCCATCATAGCAGTTTTTGTCTATGTACAAGGGAGCATGACCTCATACATTAAGTCAGTTTGACATTTTAATTTAAATGAAGAGTTTAAAATGGTTTCTATAAATTTGTATTAACCTGTGTTCATCCAAAGCTAATACTGTATTTCTGTGTGACCTGTTTAAGTTGATGCAAGGAAGAAAAGTTTAAAGAATCGGTTGCTCATTGACGCAAATGTTCCCTATCAAGTTTAAAATATTCTGAACATTTCAAAACAAATTAATATTAAACTATTTATATGAAAACTGATACAGATGCCACTGATTCTTACACAAAGTAGGTGTATAAATGATTCATCCATTAGGTGTGAAATGACTAAATATAAGGAACCTGCATTTTATTGACACTATTTTTTGTTTTCAGAGAGTGACTCTGTCTTGAACGCCTTTTTGACCGAGACTGCCAACATGTCTGCTGATGATCGTGCTAAATGTTTGGAGAACAACAAGGTAAGTGAACAAAAAGAAACTGTCCAGATCACTCGACTGAGAATTATTGAACAAGGTAAGTGGTTAAAAGGGAAAACTCCTTTAGTTAAAAGTATATACTGTACAGTATTTGCAAAATTGACTTGCTGTGACAAAAATATGGCTTCAATTAAAACTCTTTAATTTTTTAAAAATCCTTGAACCACATTGTCTAAAATGTTGATTTTCCATAGTATATTGACTAGTATAACTAAATCAATTACTCACTTCCAATGAACCCTTGACACAATGAAAAGATCTCCAAATTTCTATACTCGAGCTTGAGGCTTGTAGCCACCTGGGGGCGCTGTGCTCTTTAACTCTGCCTTAGTTTAGCGCTTTCCTCCACTATCATACTCTTGTGTTTTTTTTTTTTTTTTTTTTTTTTTTTTTTTTTTTTTTTTTTTTTTTTTTTTTTTTTTTTTTTTTTTAACCTTTTGATATACCGTTTTGTTTTTTTCCTCATCTCTAGGCAATCTGTGATGCTCACAATGAGGTTGCAAAGGAAGGACAATGCCAGGTAGGATGCAGATTGCGTCAATGGTGATCAGTTCATATCACATCAGGCTTGCTTGTCATTTCTGTAGTATTTAGTTAACTGTTTCCTGTTCATCTATATCTGCTGCACATGACATCTAGGTAATGACTCAGGGTTTGTACTGTTGAGTCACTGCAATGACTTGAATGAGGATAAATATTTTTGTTCGGTCTTTCACAATTTATTTGTGTTTGCTCATTTAGGTTGACACGTGCAGTATTTTACAAATGCATTTAAAACCAGACATTTTATGGACTGAATTACATTTAATGTATTTAGTGTTTGTTTTTCTTTAACAGCCTGAAGCAGACAAAGTCAACTTTCACTTCATTGCCTTTGTCAATGTAAACGGACAACTTTATGAATTTGGTAAGCATGCCCTCTTACTGATTTGCCTGTAGGTTCTTTACACATTTTGGATTCCTGACTGCCTTTTTTTTGTATTTAAGATGGGAAAATGAACGGACCAGTGAACCATGGACCTACCAAAGAGGAGTCCTTTGTTGCAGTAAGTTATGTTGAAGTCATTACTTAACGTGTTTAAAACTACTAAAAGTAAATCTGGTTATGATCTGCAGTAGATGATTCACCTGTATCTGAAAGTGAAAAAAACTTCACTAGTTGTATCAAAATTAATTATATTTAAGTAATGCCGTTTCCTGCCTGCAGTGCTTTAAACTGTTTTTAATGTGCACTCAAAGCTGTGCAGAGGAAGTCCGAGTACTGGATTAGTGTCTTATAAAGTCTAAACTAGCACACCAATGGAGATGAAGCACATTTAGTGAGAGGCTTTGTTTTTGAAGAGGTCTAGTTCCAGTAAAAAGCCTATTTAGACTTGACTCAGATTATGACATACCCCCTAAAAATAAAAAATAAATAGTGCCTGGATTTATTACAAACCAGTTTCCAAAAAAGTTGGGACACTAAACAAATTGTGAATAAAAACTGAATGCAATGATGTGGAGGTGCCAACATCTAATA
>JARVLU010000437.1:22402944-22417901 GCA_031762415.1 Simpsonichthys santanae
GTCTCAATCAAACTGTTCCATGAGTGGCTGCAGGTAATACCCTAGTCTCAGGTAAGAGTTGTGACCCGTTAGTGGAGGAGACTGCAGTGCGGGCGTGGCATGTGCCCTGTGCCTGTCCGGCTGACAGAGCGACGACAAGTTAAAATTACTTTTAAAGCTAGATCTTTTAAAATGTAGAGTTAAATTTACTTTTAAAGCTAGATCTTTTAAAATGTAGAGTTAAATTTACTTTTAAAGCTAGATCTGATGCTTGGTTCTGTAGGCCCAGTCACATGGGGTTCTGCACCCCCACCTCTGCCCAGTCGGACCTTCTAGTGGGGTCTAAACTAATGAGAATCTAAAACTTACAATTGTCCATTAATGGTTTATTGGATGAAAATTTCACATTTGAAATGAAAAACATGTTGAAATGACATTTGTATAATTTTTCATAATAATCTAGTATTTAAAAAATGCTTCTTATCTTCTATGTATTGTTCAGTTTCTCTTAGCATGTTAAAGATGGGTGTCCATGTTTTCACAGATGGTGTACTGGTTCAGGGACAGCAGCTGGCAGGGAGCAACACACAGCCTGTCACGCAGGTACAGCAGCAGTCTGCTCTTGGCAACATGGAGCAGGCTGGAACAAGACAGCGTCAGGTAGCCCAGGGGCAACAGAGGACTTCTGTTTGTTCTCCTCGTACATCAAGAAATACAGTGGATCACAATGTGACCAGGTTTGGATGTGTTGTACACAGTGTGTTCCCATGACCAGTGTGATAGAAGATCATTGACATTCTGAGCTGGTTCTGTCTGGTCATTGCAAAAACTGCAATAAATAGCTAGGTCTTCTTTAACTGGCTCCAGAGATTAGTTTAAATGAATTTTCTAGAACAGCCTTTTCAATACCTTTTTATCTTATAAATTTTCTTCCAACTTTTAGGTCTTTTCCTGGTATGTACAAATTGGGGAATCGTTACACTCCATATCATAAAAGAAGGACTGCCAGTGTCAAGTCAAACCCTATCCAGTTTCTTCTGCTGGATAAATGCACTGAGCGCACACCAAAGTCTTCTCATGAGATGGCCCTGCTCATGGCTGGACTTGGCCGGAGAACTGTCAGTGTTCCTGAACAAGCTGACCATTCCCATGTAATATAAAAGACAATAAGGAACTGGATGGAGATGTGGCTTTTTTTAAGCACCAGTAACAAATCAACCGGTACCTGAAAAGAGGTGGCTCCACTGTAGGGTTACATTTTCAACTCTAAAATCTTTTTTTCTTTCACCCCTTCCTTAGATATCAATGATACTCATGGAGACATACCCAAAAATGACACCACTGGAAGGTGCATGGATGCTGTATAAAGCTGCTGGTGAGACAGAGTCTCTCTTAATACAATATTGTCTGTATTATTATATATTATCAGATGAATAAAACTGATCTCAAAACTGATCTACTAGTTCTTGTTGTACAAACTATTACTGTGTGTTCTCATGAGTGTTCTTGATTTTAGGTACATTAAATTAGTGTGTTCAAATATCAATAGCAAAGCCTTTCTTATTTATAAAATTGTGTGTACTATCATATAGGAGGAACAGGACAGAGGAAATTAAGTCTTGTGGAGCCAGAGGCAGAAGGTTACACAGGAGCCTATGTTGCCAAAGCATTTGGTGGAAAGGGTTGTCTGTACATCATGCCCATCCAAGATAGTTTGGACACCTCACCCTTGCCATATTCAGCCAAAGAGTTTGACAACATGCCAAAAGCCCGATGTGTCACTTGTCTGGCTTTACATGCCCAGGAATGTGAGCCAAGTAGCTCTTCAGACAACAGATTCTTTGAACTGGTAATGTCGACTTTATTGTTCATCTCACATTTTTCAATACAGGGTCATCGCTACACTATTTCTCATTAATGTATTGCTTTGGTCATCCTTATGTTTAAGACTCAAGAACCTGATGTGGTGATAGATTTGGAGGACTCTCCGGTGGTGAGAAATCCTGTTAATGTAACAATAATGTTTAGCTCTATTGTATACTATTCAATCCGTGTGTTATTAACATTCGTTCTACTTTTTATTGTAGACATCCACAGATGGGCTAGCATCTACATCTGACCTTCAGAAGATGGATGTCAAGGTAAAATGATGCATTGCTCATCAATTACATTACAGCAGATGAATTGGAATCTGACAGTTTCATTTTAAAATATTATTTCTTAATATGTGGCCTGTCTTTTGTGCGCCGGGTTGTTTTCAGAGGATTCTGTTCAAGTACATGCCAGCACCTGGGGAGAAAGGTTTTCTTCTATTATGCACATTCTTCATTCACTTAATTTCTTTCTGCGAGGCATTTAAAATTATTGTAGCTTTCAAAAGGATTTCACTAATTAAGGCACGTCACCATAACTTTTGCTTATAGCACTGGGTGAGACATGCATACCCTTGAAATGAATGATAATGGCCAAGGAAAAGAAAATCTTGGAGTGCAAGTGTGTAACAGGTATCTTTAAACTTATCCCTCCAGAAATATACATAGCTGAATTGCTTATTTACTTGAGGTCTACCTACATTTTATGTTTTCATTCTAGTCAGGCCAATGTCCTACAAACACTAGAGGGACGTGTCAACACAACTTGCCTATTCAACATTTGTGTGACAAGAGAGGACCTGTTTGATAGAGGCATGGAACAGTGGAGGAGACAGAATCGATCTTCTCCAAAAAATCCCTTTAGAGTTTCTTTCTTTGGAGAACCGGGGATGACAGTGGTGCTTTGAGAAAATAATTTTTAACAGGTTTCCCTTGTCATACGTAAAGAACAAAACACTAAAGTGTATGGCTGTCTTCAGTTTTCATGCGATCTTCATGGTCAAATGCCTTCAGTGCTTTCACACGATGTTTTCTGTAAAATTCCACAATAATAAACCGTTTTCTTTTTGTACTCCTCCATATATGGCCCTGCATTGTCTTTCAATCTTAGAAATGATGTCAGGTCTTGAAGCTCACTTTTTTCAGGGAGGACATACAGTTAAAAAAAACCACTTACTCAATCGAACACTACCGCCAAGAGAACTTCAAGTCAGTATAATTGTATTGCGCAGTTGTATATTATGTATTTTTGATTTAATAATTCATTTTGAGATTAGCCTGCCTAAATAAAGGTTGAATGAATGAATGAATTTTACTCCTACAGAACCGCTGGAGAGATCATAGCTGTAAGCATAACACAAGGTGGTCCTCCACCAAACATTTTCCGTGAGTGGTGCTTTGAGGTGTGTGATCTAATTTATATTACTTGTACTCTTTTGTGTTTCTATCCTGTTTGGTTTGCAGTCGCCCAAGATGTATGAATATTTATAAATTCCAGACGTGATAAGTTCCTGATGGCCTCATTTATGATATTTTCCCTTCCTCTAAGGTTGAGGTGGATGAGCCCGAAGCTCTAATCAACCTAACGGACCAAATGTATACAGTAGTCATGTGAGACATGACAGAAAAGAAGAAATTATCAAGTGTGTTAATTTTTGTTTATTTATTTTCTATTTATTTATTTATTTATTTGTTTTATTCATTTCATTCACAATAAAACACAAATACAATTACCAGAAAATATTAAAAATAAAAAAAAAACATAAAATGAAAGGAAGCAGAAGAAGAAATTATCTTATCATATCTGCTCCCTCAATATGCAAAATCAATTCAAGCCATCAATTTAAAACAACAATCATTCATATATATTTCAACTAAATACATAACTCATCAAAATTCATGTTAAACAAAATAAACGTTGATCAGTCACATATATATATCTTTCCAACAAAAATATTATTTGCTCATGGATTTACATCAAATTTGCTGCCAAAATTCAATGTTCCCACAAAGTTTGGTAATCTGAAGACTGCACCACCTGCAGCTGAACCTCCAAACCGTTTCCTTTGGGATCGCCGTGAGATTTTCATGCTCGAAACAATGTCCACCCTTCAGATGAACTTCAAGTAACTGTCAGTCTTTTTACTGTTTATGTTATCAGAGTTAACGTTTAGTTAAAACAACAATTATCTGCAGAATAAAGCTTCTAGTACTCAGATTTGTCATTTGATCATGTCTCCTACTGGGGTTAGCTCAGTTTCTCATTCAGTGACCAACAAAGCTACAGAACTCTGTGAATGAACAATTTCATGCATCTGAATTATAACAGTTCAGAATAAGAGCTTACTACATTTATTCACTCAGTCTCACTCTTCTAGTTTAAACATCTGCGTTCATCCCTAAAACTTTAAGGTCAAAGTGCATTGCTGTCCCTCCTCTCTGCATTTGAGCGTTGTGTGTCTGCTGCTGTGTTGCTGCCGCCTTGCCGTCGTTTCATTTCTCTGTCACAGCTCTGAACGTCTGCATGCTTGTGAGAAGCTGATTACATTCACACCAGAGGAAGGTCTGCAGGAGCAGGAGCAGATGATCCAAAGCAATGAATACAAATGAGAAATGGAGCGCTGGCTGCTCGTTTCTCTTCTTTGCATTCTCCTTCTGCACATGCTGCATTCGTTGTGACGTGTTCCTATTGCATGAAAACAAAACGGTAAATGACTGATTAAAGAGGTGGTTGGAGGAACTTCTTCACCTCCCGTTGGACAGCAGCTGAAACGTGCACAACCTTACTAGAAGGTTTCCAATAGTCCTTTATGATGAAGTTTGAGCAAATTTCGAACTTGTTAACAAAACTGTTAGCTCTGATACTTTTACGGCCTCCTGGGGACGACGCGCACCTCACAAGACCTTTTGAAGAGAAATAGTAAATTGTTTTTGGGCTGTGGTAGCTTGGCGGTTAGCGATGCAGTCTCATAATCCCGAGGCTGCAGTTCAAGTCCAGCATCCAAGATAAAACAATTGCCAAATTTGTAGTGCAGGGCTGTTCAAGTGGTGGCCCCGGGGCCAAATCAGGCCCATGGGTGAGCTCAGTTCGGTCCACAAATGGGTTCGTTTTTGAATAAAACTAGATTTTAATCCGTAAAACAAACTTTCTTGATGACAATAACTGCTGGATGTCCCGCCCCTGAGCTCATGGCTTTCAGTAACTGTGGCCTAGTTGAATAGCCCTGCTGTAGTGTGAGGTCACTTGTTGTGGTGACCCCTACAAGAGGAAGCACCCAAAATAAACAACAACAACAGACTAGAGGTAGTCCTCGACTTACGATGTAGATCCGTTCCTACGTGGCGTCGTAAACCGATTTTCGACGTAAGTTGGAACGTACGTAATTACCGTACCATATACATGTACGGTACCTGTTTTACCAAGCACTTAGCCTATCCTAACGCAGTACCCTACATAATTATCAAAAAACACATAAAATACTGTAAAGTATGTTTAATAATGAAATAAATACTGTATTCTTCCGCGGCGTAAACGACGTAAAACCAATATAAAAATTGACGTAAATCCGTGTAAAACTGTGTAAAACTGCGTAAAACCGCGTAACTCGAAGTAAGGAGATGCGTCGTAACCTCGAAACGTTGTATCCCGAGACCGCCGTAACCCGAGGACTACCTGTAGTTCACGATTAAATTGATTTACATGACTGGATCACATGCCATCAACAAAAATCTCACACAATCTCAAATATTCACTGGATTGTGGGGGAACAAGAATGCTTTTGACTTGAATTAAATGTGCGTTATAAGGAGCAGAAGCTTGTTGTGAAGCTCCCGTGTGTTGAAAAAAACCTCAATTTCAATGAAGCATCTCTCTGAAATGTTGCTGCTTGTATCCATCTGCCCAGCAGGAAACGCTGCTGCCTGTCACACTTGAGCAGCTTCACTTTGCAGCTTCACCGGCGCTGCTGTTTGTTTGCCTTCAAGAGCCGCGGTGTTACAGAGCATCATCCGTCTGTCGCAATCATCACATTCAGCCACACTTGGCTAATGTTTAAAACGCTGAATCCACCAGAGAATGGCTCTGGGCATGTTTGTATTATTATGGAGCACTTTTATCATGTTGGTTTGGACTTCAGTCCTTCAGAGATTTTAAGAAAGATTGTTTTTCTTGCAGTTTGGACGCATCAATCTGCATCGTAGACAAAACAACCACTAGGGAGCACAAGCCAGTGCATCGCTGTTGCTGGTCTCAAGCCTGGGGAAATGGTGAGGGTTGTGTCAGGAAGGGCCTCCGACGTACAACACTTTTGCCAAAACGACCATGTGAGTTCATTTAAGCGAAAGCATATCGGAATGGTAGAGACCGGTGCTGTTGACAAACAGGGTGCCGGCGAAAATTGTGCTACTGTTAGTCGAAGACCACGAGGAGGAAAACGTGTCAGAAGACAGAGAGAGAAGAGGAAAGTCAAGAATGTGGGACTGAGGGTGGCTAATCTAAATGTGGGGCCATTAACAGGCAAAGGTAGAGAGCTGACTGACATGATGCAGAGAAGGAAGGTAGATATCTCCAACCAAAGGGAGGGCAACAGGGCTTGCAGCACCGGAGCAGGGTTTAAATTGTTTTACTATGGTGTGGATGGAAAGAGTTATGGTAAGGATGACATCCACCCCCCCCCCACCATGGGTGGTGTGGGGGGTAGTTTGGCGATACAGTCTTGGGGGAGGTGGGGGCACCAGAAGAGTTGTTTGCCCAGGGCACCAAATAGCCTAGTACAGCCCCTGGTTCTGAAGCATGTTTTATAGTAAAAGCAGCTACAACGAAAATCTTTCCCAGTTTAAATATTTGGTGTGTTGGCTTGTTTTGAACGTCACAGTTTCTATTATCACCTGCTGGGACAAATGAAAGAGCAATGATGTTTTTACCCATGTTTGTGTGTGTGTGTGTGTGTGGATGCGTATGTGTGTGTGTGTTTATCTCTCAGGAAAATATCTGATGAACCACTGAATGGATTTTGAAGAAGCCCTTAGAGAGCAATAATTCAATGTACTACTATAACTGATTAACTTTTGGAGTCAACTCAATTAAGTATGGCTGTCACAGCAAAGAACCATTACCAAACACAAAACTGGCTTTACCTCTGTTAGTTTTAACAGATATTGAGGAAACTTTGTTGTGGCATTAGCTGAGCGTCGTCTCCAGTCTACACTCCAAACTACAGACGTTGCCATCAAGTCAATTTTGTCTTTAAAAGATAAAACTCATGATATTTTAATGGAACTTTTGGAAACTAATCATAGGTCATACACCTATAACTGATTAGCTTTTGGTATTAACCCAATTCAAGATGGCTGCCACGTTTGAATCATATTAGTAAACACAAAAATGACTAACTCAGTCAATATAAAAAAATAAGCTAAATATTGAGCTAAATATTGAGCTAAATATTGAGCTAAATATTGGCATGGTAGTAGATGAGAGTCATTCTCAAACTATAATTTGAGAGCTAATATCACTCATGAGATCTTGCACAAGATCCCCCATAATGTCATTTACAAAGTTTGATAAAAAGAGCTATAACGTAAAACAAACACAACAAGAAAAAATAAAATAAAAAATACATTTGTAATAAACACATCACCCAAACCTGACTTCAGATTTTTTTTAATAGTCAGGGTTGGGTATGGATTGGAGTTTGGGATTCCTTCCCAAAAAATTTTGAATAAAGTAGATGCAATTTCCTGTATTTTGGTGTATTTCAATGTGTTGTTAAACATCTACATTTACCTACATTTGTAAACACTCCGCTTCTGTCAAACATCCTACCACCTCTTACTTGACAGTTTTGAGCCAACTCTTCTCCATTGAATTCAGTGTCCGACTTCACATGTGAAATCTAAAAAAGTTAAGTCAGGTCCTCTGGACGTACAATAAGCAAACAATCAATCAAACAAAAAATTGTAGAAACATTTCGTCTTTCATCTGAAAGACGTCTTCTGCCTGGAGGTTGAAACCTCCAGGTATCTTCACCATCTGTCCATTGCAGTCTGTGAGCTCCTACCCACGTACGACTGCCTGGTTAGCTTGTTCGACACTCATCCCCACCACTCTTACAGGCTTTTTTTAAGGGGAGAGCTGGAAATGCTTGCTCCAAGAGGCAGATTATATATGCTATTAAGAAATCGTAAGTGGCTGTTGTCTTTAAAATGAGTGTTTATGTAATTATTTTCAGTTTACATGTCCAATATAAGTTTATTTGTTCAAGGCAGTCATATTTGTTTATAACTTTATAATAGTAAACCTGAGAGTTACTGGATCCAAGCAAGCAGTTACCAGAATGCACCCTGTCAAAATATGAGTTCCCGGATCTTGATCCGGCAGGATTCAGGTCAAATTAAACACTGGTGATGATAGGAGAGATCATATCTATCAAGTTTTAGCTTCTTTCCATTGTCTCCTTGTCAAGACCAGAATATAATTAAAAATCTTACTTCTAACAAAGCTCTCAACAACCTAGCTCCATTTTATACTTGGGATCTTATTGTTCCATATTTTCCTAGAGCACTTCGCTCTCAGACTGAAGGTTTACTTGTGGTTCCTAGAGTTTGCAAAAGTAGAATGGGAGGAAGATTTTTCAGTTGTCAGGCTCCTCTCTTGTGGAACCGACTTCCAGTTTCTGTCTGTGAGGCTGACACATTGTCCAGTTTTAAGATTTTCCTTTTTGATAAATCCTATAGTTAAGGCCGGCTTGGGATTCATGAGCTATCACTTAGTTATGCTGCCATAGACTTAAACTGTTGGAGGACAAATTGACCACATTTCCTCAGTCTGCTGCAGCCTTCACTACTCTACCTGTGGATAGTGCACCTGGACCGTCATTCTGTATGTCCGTGTCTCCTTGTTGTCCCATCAAACCCCCACCAGTTGAAGCAGCTGTCCGCTCGTCCAGAGCCTGGTTCTTCTGGAGGTTTCTTCCCATTAAAAGAAAGTTTTACCTTTCCACATGTGCCATTGTGCTTGCTCAGGATGGAAGACTGCAATGAAGTGAAGTTTCAACGTAATCTGCTGATTTCTTTAGATAGATCATTTTTACTAATAGGCTTTTATAAAATATCTGAATGTTTCTGTTCAGTGCCCTGAGACCACTTCTGTTGTGACTTGGCGCTATATAAATCAACTGAATTGAACTTAAATTACCGTAGGTTTTTAATAATCGGTTTAGAGTATTTTGGAAGAAATTGAGCATGAGCCTTTTTGTGTTTCTTGGGTGAACTTTTCATTTCTTTGAACGGATGCCATGATGCACACCTCCCAGGACCACATGTTTGGTGCTCTGTGATATCTCAGGGTTTCAGACTCTCCCTGGAGAATCTGCACATGGGGTGAAAATGACTACAAGGCAAAACTAACCATAGCTGGCTCTGTGGGGCTAACTTGACTGCACCTAAACTTCTTTGCTACTTTTTTTTCTGTTATCTTTAACTTTCTGCTAAAATATCTATATCACAAGCAAAAAATATGTTCAGTGTGATTTTTTTTGTGTTAAAAAAATGACAGTTCTTTGTAGAAAACACATCATTATGATGTGAATGATAAATGTTTGACAGATTCATAGTTAATTTAATCATGTGAGTTTTGAGTTTTATTTGGACCTTTACATTTTGCGCTTGTTTAAAGCTGCAACAGAAAATCTAAAACACTGAATTAAAATTCAGTTCACTCAAACATTCCTTTTGAAAAACTACACCTTTATTCAAAATAAATTAGACAAAGAACATTTATTTAAAAAAATGGGAGATTAAGCTTACATTACTAACACATCAAAACTTGATATTTTATGTATTTTTTTAAATATGTCTCCATAGTAGACATTTGTTTATTTCTTTCACATTTATGATTGTATTATATAAATTTGAAGTCATTTGACAAGCTCAAGGTTCTTTATTGTCACTCTCATCACATGTGGTACATGAGGTGGCAAGATTTACACTAAGCTATACGCTAAACAAACGCTAAACGATTCCTTAAAAGATCTAAGACCTATGCTAAACATAATGTAAAATATATGGTATATTAATCAGCAGCTCAAACATGAGTCTAGTGAAGATGGGTATGAATGAATACAGCAGCACGAGATAGCAGCACAGATGAGTCCCATATCACCAGTTAAATTGGCATTACAGTGATTTTTCTGGTTAGGGATTCATACAGAAGCTTCAAACATAAGGGCGTTATATTTATGGAGAATAAATGTGAAAATCTGAAGTGTTGGCGCAGAGGTTGAGCTTGTGATCGGAAGATCGCCGGTTCAAGCCCCAGTACCGACAACATCAAAAATGTGTGTGTGTGTGTGTGTGTGTGGGGTGGGGGGATAAATGAAGCAGTCACACCTGTCTCCACCCTCATCTGGGCCTTTGAGTAAGGCCCTTAACCTACACCATCTGCTCCCCCGGGAACCCTAGCTATCAGCTCTCTGCTCCACACAGAGGGCTGTGGTAGCTCGGTGGTCTGTGGTTGTGTCAGGAAGGACATCCGGCTTGAAAAAACAAAGCAATTGCCAAGTCTTCGTGCGACTAGTTTGCTGTGGTGACCCCTGATGAAGGGAGAAGCTGAAAGAAGAAAAAAAAAGATAATTTAATAAATAAATAAATAAATAAATTAAACGTGACAATCTGAATTTTTTCCCCCAAGATTTTTCTATAGATTTGTTCCTTTGTGCAGTATTTGAAAATTGGACTGTTGTTTATTTATTGATTACAACGGACTGCCTTACAACCTTAGAGAAGTCTTGCATACTGAAACGTCACATTTGAGCGCGCCGAAGCTAACAAAATGTTTCGTCATCACATTGCGACACCCACTTTTTCCAGTCGGTAGAGAGCAGCCCGGAGACGAACAAATCTGGCGTTTGTTGAGGAACCTGTGAACGGCAAAATCACCCACAACTAACCCATAAATTGGTTTCGACGGGCGTGTTTTTCCTCTTGTAATAATCGGAGGCCACCATTAGTCACTCGGAAGAAGAACCGAGTCAAAACTTCGAGCAGTGCACGCATTTTAACAGAACAGCGGTGTTGTGAACGAACTTGACTGTTGGAGGCTAGTCGCCGCCGCTCGTGCTAACGTGTTAGCTTCTGTTAGTCAGGTGCAAACTGCTGCTGCCGGTGGGAAATTAAGCCAGCGTCAACCTGCAAAAGATCATTCGCTTTGGATACGTGCTCAGACGGAATCGGCGGAAACTTTTCCTTCCTTTGTCACCGCATTTCTGAGGTAATCAAAGCTTGATGCAATATAATAACAGTGCAATATAGCAGTGTTGAACCAGTGCAGAGGGGCCTAGCATTAGCCGGCTAATGCATAGCTGGCTAGCTATCTGTTAGCATTGCTAAACTTAAGCTAGTGAAAGTGGTGTTTGTTTGCATTCTGAAACTTTAAAAGTCGCGTTATTGTCGATGTGGATGAACGCATCATGATAATTACGTGTTAGTTAAGTCCGTCACCACCACTGAGCTCCCAAAACAACGTGCACAAACTGAGCCAAACGCTGCAGAGTGTGCAGGGAGGAAAATACACTTCGTAGATAGGTCTTACTCGAACAAGTTTGACTCAAACTCTTCTCAGTCGAGGAACAAAAAGACGCATCAGAGCAGACAGTATTGGCTACAGTCTGCTGAATAGACCAGAATAATTATTTACAGTGTGGACGTCAGGATCTCATCATTTGGTGGAATATGCACCTATACGATCGCACCCACAGCACCTTATAATAGTCTCCTGGCTTGTTGAAAGACTATACAAACAGACCAGTGACCAAATACACACCGTTTACGCCCAGTGACGAAAGAAAACGAGGTGATTCGGTTAAAAATAGATGCATTTAAAAGTAGATTTGTAATTATTTTCTTTTTAGTTGTATTAAAGCTTTGTATACTTCACACAGAGGCACTGACTGTTATCTGCTGTGAATCTACAGCAAACTATGATCTGATATTAATCCAGACAAGACAGCCACTGAGCTGGACTAATGCTAGTTTTCAGTGAGTTCTGGGAGCCTGTCATCAGAGCACAACACAAAGAGCAGCAGTGTTTCCTGTGCTTGTGAAGTTATGCATTGTTGTCCATATTTACATGCTTTTTTAAAATTTTAGAATAGTGTCTGTAAACTAGTAATACATTTTAGATTTATTTGTCCTGCTTTGAAGCACTGGAGGAGAAATAATGAGATAAAAACTGTTTGACTTGTTGATTAACCTATAAGTGAAGCCTCTCTTAAAAAATATATTTATTGTAACACTATTGGGGCTGTGGCAGCTCAGTGGTCAGTGCCGTTGTCTTGTAATCCTGAGGTTGCAGGTTCTGTCAGCAAGGTATCAGTCATAAAACAATTGCCAAATCTTTCATGCGAGTTTGCTTGCTGTGGCGATCCCTGAAGAAGGGAACAGCCAAAACTTATTTACCATACTATTAATGTTTCCACTGATGCTGTAGTGCATAAAATCTTCATAAATTGAAGAACATGTCCAGTGTGCTCTAATTTTTTTTCCCTGCTTTGTTTTTACTCAACTACACCTTGCTTGGCACAATAACATGGTGAAACAACAGAACGCAGTAGGAAGTTTACATTGTTATATTTAACTTGGTTTAATGTGCAGACTAAAACAAAAGGGCATTGTTGTAGCTGTAAGTCACTTTCAGTGGTGTGTGCAGATTGAGAAACATTTGGGTTAATTTTACTAGTGTCTTGATGATCTAATTACATCACATTTACCCGATTTGTGAAACTGTTATTGTGTATTTTAGGGTTACAAAGAGCAAATAATCTCACCTTCTCTGTTTGTGCAATGATTTGCTAAATAAACCTATAAGACTTCAGTTTAAAGAATTAAACCAAGGAGATATTATTTATTTAACCACAAGCCAATAGTTTTTATTATATTGGCCATCACTGTGCTTTTTTGTTGTCTATTACTTTTATTTAAGTAGTTACTTATTCTATAAAATTGCCAGTAATATTTCTTAAATTAAAGTTTTTCTTGTGAGATTGTTCCCCCAAGACTCCCAAATTTACAGAAAGACCAGGAATGATGATTATTGATTAGATGGAGCCAATATGACACAGGCACATAAATCTTTTCATTAGTTTTTCTCTCGTGTCACAAACATTACAATATTAGGCTGCTTATTTATCATTAACTGATATCTGTTTTGTTCTTATGCGAATAACGGCCAACATTTTTTAAGTCGAAGGACTGATGAGAGCAATTTTGATGCATTTTTATTTATGTATCATATTAAATTTAATATTTTAAAGCAAGCCTGTGGAAATAATTTTTAGAACTGAACAATGAGAAGACAACTGATGAAGTCCATTAGCAGCAGCACTGTTTGTATTAGTCTCCACTAGAACTATCTGTCATCAAAATGTCTTGGATTTATTCTTGTGAAAGTATTTGCACCACAAAAAGTTGCAGAACCGTTCAGTTGCATGTACAGTATTCAATTTATGGAATGTGGTCTCTCCCCCTGAGATCATCTATATGTTTAAGTCAATGTGACTTGATCATCATTTAAGAATGCATGTACAAAGATAGAACATGGATGTCAAGACAAGAATGGCATATTTTCAGTTCACATGGGGATCGGGGTGATGAAATTCAATTTTCCGGCTGATTGCTGCTGCAAGGCCTTGAGAAGTGAGAAACGAAGGGTATCCCAGAGTTTGTTTGCTCAAAGCTTTACATTCCCACACTCCTGATTCTTCTCTTACAGACCCCAGGGTTTTCTTAGACCCATTCTCATGCGAACAGTAAGATTTCCTGCCGTTTGAAGTGTGTATTAACAAATCATCAACCAGTGGGCAGTGCTTAGGTGGCATGCTCTTTGGACGAAGGTCTAATTGCATTGGATTATTTTTTCTTTCTAAAAATAAAAGCAAAATACATTTGTAAGCATTTGATGTTGTGGATGATCACACAGTCCCAAAAATGTTTAGGTAACATGGACTTCAATCTATAGATATGCGTTTTATTTTTGATAATTTTCAGATATGTGATGTTTTGGTTCATTGGTGTGCTATTGATACAGTAGGTTGTGTGTACAGATCATGGCAGAACAAAGAGAATCAAAGAGTGGACATCCTGCTCACTTTTCTGATTCAAATTTGTATAATGTTCAATATGGACGACACGGTTGCTTAGTTGATAGAGCTGTTGCCTCTCAACGAGAAGTAGGGCTGTTGCAATAAACAATAAATCAATTAATCGTGTGATAAATGAAAATTATCAACCTCATTTTCATTTATTGGCTTTATTGTGTCTTCGTGTCTCTCTTTCTACTGAAGACACCGGATGACAAAAGTTTAAACTCCGGTGCTCTTCACTAACTCCTCCCTGTCTCTTTTCTCTTTAAAATCTGTTTAAACCATCTAAAATTGTGTTTTTGGATCGTTAAATCAGCTAAGCTACGAGCTAAGCTAACAGGCTGACCTTGGGGAAAAAACCTCTGTCTTGTTGAAGTTCCAAAGTTCACGGTTGAAACCCATGCCTTTGTGTAAAAAGTTGTTTCTCTCTGCAAAAAGAAGCTGAGAACTTGTTTACCGATTTTTTAAATTAAAAGCTTTGTGTGAAAAATACTGTTAAAGAGCTCAAAATACACAGAGCGTCTGCCATTTTGAGAACTGAAGAAACACAGCCCATGTCACGTCAAGGGGCCTCCCTCCCATTTTTTTGTTAAAGAGACACGCTGCTTTCTCCCTCACTATCCATCCTTTGGTTCAAATAGTCTTATATTGCCATCCAGTGGTAAAAAATGATACTACACACAGAATTAACCAACATTTCTTACTAATTACAGGTCAACCTCGGTTTACGAACGAGATCCGTTCCTACGGGCTGCACGTAAACCGAGTTGAACTTAAACCGGGGTTCACATGAGCCGACACTTATAAACGTACAGTACTGTACATGCATGGTACTGTTCAGTTATCCAGCACTTCGCCTATTCTAACACAGTACCCTACATAGTGTTCAAAAAACATACATTTACAGTACTGTACACTTTGATGAATAAAATACATTTTACTGATAAATAAAAAATATTAATTTCTTACT
>JARVLU010000437.1:22588842-22599480 GCA_031762415.1 Simpsonichthys santanae
ATCTCCACATCATTGCATTCAGTTTTTATTCACAATTTGTTTAGTGTCCCAACTTTTTTGGAATCCAGTTTGTAGTAATATCTGCTGAAAACCAAAGGTGTCATCCAAAACAGCTAAATTGATTAATAGTAAGCCCATCTTGCAGCAGGCTATAGACCACATAGCAGAACACCTTTCATGCTCCAAGAGATGACACAGCTGCATACCTTTTTTCTTTTGCTTGTTCCTCCTCCTCTTCTTTTACCTAAACTGGACATGTGATGGCTTTGACCTGTTCTCGTCCATCTTCCATGTGTGTAAGTGGCACTGGAGCAGAGCAGTAGATTATCACTGCCCAACATGAGTCAAAACAACTTGGGCCTAAACTAATTCACCTTCCTTGGTGTGCAGATTCATTGATGTATTTTTTTTTAGCGATTTAACACAAATAATCTGTGAACTACTGGCTAATAGTCACAAAATTATGAATGAAATGGGATTTGCTTTGGAGCAGTCAATGGTGTGGTTTACTTGGCACTTACCTGGCAAGGGAGACAAGAGAACACCCCACCCCTTCCCCTTCTTTCACAACCTGTGTGTCAGACCTCAGCAGAAGCTGCACCTGGTGGAGGGTGCTCACACCCCACAAGCGGGCGATAGGAAGCCAATATGTAGGCTGGACAGGCTATATGAAATTATGTGGTTTATTTTATTTTATTTTATTTTTTTAATTTTAGGGCAGGGCAAAGCGCTCGTGCTGTCCTTGCCTACAGTATATCACACACATCAGAAACCACCACTGAAGGGAAGTAAGCCTGTCAGTAAACCTGGTCCATAACAATGTTCCTCCTGTGAGATTAATGTTTTTGACCTCATGCCCTGACAAACAACAAACATAAAGAAACACAAGATATGTTAAGTGTTGGTTAAGACAGGAGAAAAGCACATCTGGATGAATGTATTGGATTTAAATAGTTTTATGTAAAATAGTTTCAGTTGTTTTCAATTTTGAAGTATGTCAATGAGAATATTTTATAAAACTGCTGCTGTTACAGGGAACTGCATTTAACCTGAAGGACAGAGGAGTTTTATGTGTTATTTTCTATCAGTTTGGGTGAATAAACCATCAGCACCTAATCTGAGCCTCCAGCTCCCTGTTTCAACCCTGTCACCATGGACCATTCTCAAAGAAAATGTAATAAACAACAAGTCTTATAAAGACATTGTTGACTGAACAGATGGAGAAATACTGCCACCCATGGGGCTTAGGTTGGTGAATTTATGACCCTTGTCCAGAAGATGTGGGTGTGTGGGCTGAGCCAGAGGGCAGCCGTGGTCATCAGTGGTGTTTTAACTATGTGTATGTGTATTGTTGTATTTAGACCCAGTTTTGTCGTTTGTGTTTTGTGCAAGAAAAACAAAATAATTTAGGATCAGAAAGCTTTTATTCCCAAGTTTGCTGGCACATGAAAGGTTTTCTTGGTCATAGAAACCTCCTGTAGTTAAATCTCATTTACAGCATCCAGAGTTTGATCCAATGAAGCTGGTTTTATGTTGTGTTTCTGTATTTTATTCTAGATTTTACTTGTTTTTTTATGATTCTTCTTCAGTATTTTTATTGTTCTTTTTGCTTATTACTATTGTTTAAAAAAAAAAAAAGAAAGTCAATTGTCAAACACTTTGGTCAGCTTTTGTTGTTTTTTGATGTAATATAGAACTAAAATTGATTGACATTTCAAGCAACACAACTGACCAGCATTAACACAAACAGAAGTTGGAGCTGAGTAGATACAGCTGTGCTGCATGTTACCACTGGAAACAGATGTCTTTTGTTTTAGTAAAATCAGCACATAATGTCAGGGCATGTAAACTCTGTGAACATTGAACCATGACAAAGACCTATTTTTACACTGAGCAAATACAAAGTATTCTATGTAAACATTTGTTTGTATTTCTTTGGGTTGTCACAACCTTTTATATAACTTGATTAGGGTTATTAGGATTAGGATTAACCCCTGTGCAGTAACCTAGGTCAGATGCGAGGTGTCAGGTTGCTGCATCGCTCACTTCGGCAGCCTGTGCTGGGAGCCCCCCTCCCACTCCACCCTCAACCACTGTATTTGCATATGTATTAGTATGTTATCTGTTGCATTTTGGGGGGGCTGAGGTTTATTTATTTATTTGCAACTTCACACTGTGTCTTATTAGGAACACTGAGATATGATTCATTTTTTATTTTTTAACCTCTTCCTCCCTCGTGGTTCCCTTTTCCTTATCTAACTAAAAGGGCAGCACCTCCCATGATGGCTGCAGCCTCAGGCACCCGTCTACCCTTGTCTTATATAGTTGGTTGTCTTTTTGTTTCTTTGGACAGCTGTACTGAAATTAAATGTTGTTCTTCTTGTACAATAACAATAAAAAGCATTCTGATTCTGATTTACATTTGATTTAGAATACATTTTAACACTGATGTCTGACAGCTCAGGCATGTAAACAGTTCTCATATTTAGAAAGTGTACATTACAATGTTTCATGTTTTGTCTCGAAATCCAACAAAAAAAATGTGAATTTGAACAATAAAAACACATTTGATCTGCTGGTTTTCAGCTGGCACCACAGTTTGCAGGACAACTCATTACACACTTTTCCTATCTACTCTCAAACATAAAGAAACTATTAAAAAGCCTCCAGTGGCAGATTTGATTTTAACTAAGATTGATGCCTTCAATGAACCTCTAAATGAAAACTTTTAATGAAGTTTAACTGAGCTCAGCTAAAGAGATCCAGCTTAACTCAGTTTCCATATATTTGATTGTTGAAACAAACCATATGGTCATAGATTTTCACAAGGTTTTTATTTGGATTATTTTTCAAGTTTAAAATGAAGCACCACAAAATATAAATTAAATTAACTATATCAGTTTGTTATTAATTTAGCTATATGTCTGTGCATGTGAGTGTGTGTGAGTGTGTGCCCATCTGGTTCAGAAGGGCTTCTATGGCCGTATGATTTTTGTGGACTTTACAGCCACCTTCAACACCATGAATCCCAAGACCCTGATAGATAAACTCCTATATGTATGCGTACTGATGAGATCCTCCTTGATGTTGATGGTTGTTTTGATGTGGGTCATGACCAGTTCTTCAAAGCATTTAGCGACTATCGGGGTGAGGGCCACTGGCTGATAGTCATTCAGACCAGTCACTGTAGAGCTCTTTGGGACTGGGATGATGGTGGTGGTCTCCAGGCAGATGGAACTGTCTCCAGTGTAAGTGAGGTGTTAAAGATGTCGGCCAGCACCTCACAGAGCTGATCAGCACATTCTTTCAACACTTTCCCAGGGATGTTGTCTGGGCCGGTTGCTTCGTGAGGGTTGATCCTCCTGAAAGTTCTCCTTACTTCTGCTGAGGTCACGCTGAGATGCTCTTCATCTGGTGGTGAGGTGAGTCTGGGTGATCTGTTTGGTTCTTCAAAGCGTGCATAGAACTTGTTGAGGGCATCAGGTAGAGATGGGTCTTAAGTTAAGTTTAACCGCTCTTGGCCTTGGTGTTTTGCTGATCCAAACCTGGTTCTTGTCACCAAAGCCTTTGTGCATGAGTTCTTTTTACAACAGTACAGTTTGTGCACCAACTTTTACTTGCGTAAATGCACACCCCGCCTCCTCGTGATTTCCCCGTTGACTCGCTGCAGCGGTTTGCTCGAAAAAGACTCTGCCATCCAGCTGAAAGACTGTATTCGGTGTTTCACTCGTAATCCATGTTTCCGTGAGACAAAGCACCGCACACCATCTTTTCTGAGGTGCCCGCTCTCAGATGAAGCAAAACCATCTTGTTGTCCAACAAGCGGACATTCAACAGAAAGAGAGACGGCATCTGGAGTTTTCTGTCTTTAGCGTTTGCACGAAGCTTCACCAGAACCCCCACCCGGCGTCCCCTCTTCTTAAGCTGGGAGCAGCGCGTTCTCTTCTGCCCACTGGAACGCCTCTGCTGCAGCTTCCAGGTAGATCTGCATTGCGTAGTTTTGAGTTTGTTGCTGATTTCTGCTATATTTCGTGGCAAATCTGCTCCTATTCTCATCAGTTCGATTCAGCTATAGTTCATACGCATAAATCGTGCAGAGGCAGGCACAGAGTCAACATCAAAACGTCTGAAAACTGGAATTGTACCGAGAACCTGTGCTGCTACTGCTCTGAGCACAGCCATCTTAGCAGGATACATCTCCAAGTTAAATAAAATTCTTCCATGTTAATGGAGTGCCATTTTCTTTCCAGTTTCCTTCTTTTTAAGCAGAATCATTTTATAAATGAAGTTTGCATGGAAGTTGTAAAATTATCAACAAGATTTTATTTTATTTATAAATTTATTTGTTTTAAAATACATATATAACAATCAAAATATAAAATGAAAGGTAGCAGAAAAAAATATATTATCTGACCCTTTTTTCAAACAATTAGTTCAAACAATAATCATCTAAGACACTGCTTTCTATTGCATTACTTTGCAAGAGAGACCAGAACAACAATGGAAGATATTCTTTATGTTTAGTTACAGTGTTCTCTGATAAACACTTGCAATATTGAAATTTACTCTCAGTGACTGTGTAGTCAGTTAATTTAAAGTCAAATTTTATTAAAATTGATCACATAAGATGATTTTGAAGAGGTATTAAGTTTTTAATCTCTATGCCATAAGTCAGAACCAGATCAAGGGTGTGATGATGAGAATTAGTAGATATGTGGACATTTTGGGTAAAACCAGTTGACTATTAAATTAAAAGCTATGCTTAAGCTGTCACTTTTAACATCTACATGAATATTGAAATCACCCATTATCATGACTTTATTAATAACGTCAGACAAAAAAAAAAATCTGAGAATTCAGACAAAACTGAGAATGAGGGCCTGGTGGACGATATATAACAAGTAAAAGTGGCTTTTCTTTCCATTTTAGATAGAAAAGATTGAGGGATAACTCATAAGAATCACAACTAATGCTTGGTTTATCATTAATCTATAATACTGACTGAAAGATAGCAGCTACTGTTCCAGCTTGACCTGATGTTCTATACTGACAAAAAATAATAATAATAATTAGCTGGAGTGAATTCCTTTAAACTAACAAAATCCTCCTGTTGTAGCCAGGCTTCTGTTAGACAGAATCAATCAATATGGTGATCAGTTATCTGATCATTAACTAACAGAGATTTAGAGGAAAGATATCTGATGTTCACTTATCCACATTAATTTTTATTTTCTGGTAAAGACACTGTGTTTATTTAGCAAGATTATGTTTTATTTTTCTAGAGAGAATTTTTGGTTTACTGTATTTAATTTGGGCCGTGGGCGAGTTGGCACTGTTTCAGTGAGGGTTTGGGTGGGTAACAGACGAGAAGCAGCAGAGAGGTGTGTAAAAAGACATTAAGGAGCAGACAGCAGGGGAGGAGCATAATTATTCAAAGACTCACAAACACTGCTCATTATGTTAATCCAGTGAATATTTTCAAAGCTGCTTCTAACAAGCAATTTAACTTTTCTCAATATTTCTACAAAGTGAAGACAGATTTACAGCCAAATGTGTGTTAAATTATCAATCACAGCTGGATGAAACACAGAGTTATCACCATTTCTGCATCTCGATCTTACTAGTTTCATCAAAAAGCAATCAAGCTGAAATTAAGAGATTAAATTAGGTACTACAATGTTCATTTTATTATTCGTTTGTTCTTGTAAACCCCTGGAAGGCTCTGATCATAATCCTCATACATTGAGCTTTACAAAAAAAATGTGCATGCACACTAGACGTATGCTGTTTTTGCAGATGAAACATTCCCGTGAACATCGCAAGAGGACAGTCAGTTACCTCTTGTCTGTGTCATTTTATTAAATTAATTCCTCAGTGATCATCTCTACAAATCTGCACTTGCAATTTTTCCCACCAGCAGATCGATAGTGTAAACATTTTAATGAAGGCTACACAAGTATGGTATTCTTTATTACATATAAGTTGTTTCCAGCGAGCTGTGACTTGTTAAAAAACAAGTTGCTGAGAGAGGATAAGAGGAGTTGAGGATGAAACAGGAAGAGAAGGGCAGTGTTTGACAATGGTTTTTGATGCAGAGTTGAACGTTTGATGTCTGATGAGCTGCATCAGGGCATCTGATGATTCGGAACAAGTTTCTTATGTGCACAATTAGACTGGATAACTTGGCTTTTCCACCTCTTTTAAAAACAACGGGCAGTAATTTCTGAACATGAAGGTCATTAAAAGATACAAACTTGAAGAATTTATGCATTTGTCATGATTTTTCCTCCTCAATCAGCAGCTGCAAGCTTGTAACAGGATCACAAGGTATGGGCTATTACTGTACACAAAGTTATTTATTTATTTATTTGTTTACTTTACAATTACGGCACTTTTCTAGACAGGGTGCTATTTTTGACATGATGCCCCTCCCATCCCCCCACACAACAAAACACACACCAAAAATAAATAATGAAAAAAGAAAAACACACAAAGTAAAACCTCAAAGTGATCACACCTCTGTTTCTGTCAACGATATTAATTTTAAAAAGCACGGTGGCACAGTTGGTAGAGCTGCTGTCTCTCAGCGAGAAGGTCGCTGGTTCAAATCCCGGCCAAGGACTTTTCTGGGTGGAATTTGCATGTTCTCTCCGTGCATGTGTGGGTTTCCTATGGGTACTCCAGTTTCCTCCCACAGACCAAAAACATGCATGTTAGACTGATTGGTAACTCTAAATTGTTCCTAGGTGTGAGTGAGAGTGAATGATTGTTCTTCTCGTTTGTCTCTTTGTGTCGCTGTGATGGACTGGAGACATGTCCATGATGTCTCCTGTCTCTTGTAGTGACTGCTGTATGTGGACACCAGTGACCCCTGTGACCCAAAAAGGAAGAAGTGGGTAAAGATAATGGATGGGTGGGATGCAGAGTATACTTGAACCAGAAGACCTGAGTAGTCTAAAGTTGATACAACAAATCTTTAATGTGTTTTGGTGCTAAGCCATTTAGTGATTTGAATACTAACAAGTATTTTGAAGTCTATTTTCTTCTATACATGGAGCCAGTGTAAGGACTTAAGAACTGGGGTGATGTGCTCTACTTTCTTAGTTTTAGTGAGGGTGCAGGCAGCAGCATTCTGTATCAGCTGCAGCTGCCTGATGGGACTTTTCTGACTTTTTTAATGGGAAGGTTTATCAGAGCAAAGCTACAACAAACAAGATGTTTTGTGTAAAGATGCACGATATTGGATTTTTGGCCAATATCCGATATGTTGATGTTAAAACTTACATAATTGGTCTGTAACAGATACCAATACCGATATTTTTCCCCCTAGACCTCCTTACAGAGACTACATAGCTTTCTCTGCTGTGGAATTAAAATGCATTACTCTGCATGGTCTTTGTCAATCTGGCCTGATACCAAATGCAGACGACAAAAAGGGACTGAAAACGATGTAACAGTCCAACTTGAATTATGTTCCATGTCAAATTTATTCATGACATTTACTCTCTCCAACACAATGACAACACTCTAACAGTGCAAATTTGTAAATGTTCACAAATTTAAACTCAGCTTGCTCACAAGCAACAAGTGAAAAGCGAATAAGTCGTAGTGCATTAATAGATATACCGGTACTTGACAGGTTCTTAAATTAAAATGAACTTAAAACAGAAGTCCAATAAGTGGTTATACAATATTAATGATCAACTCAAATCTACTTGTCACTGGGTTGTCATACAAAAACAGCACCTTTTATATCGGTGTTATTTTGATGAACTGGACGATATTTAAACTTTATTGCTAATATCGGCCAATACTGATAACATGCCGATAATATTGTGCATCCCTAGTTTTGTGTATTGTTTGCCTGTTATGGCAAAGGTGTGTTGACACAAGAAATATGTTGTTTTTCTTTACGGCTGCTCACTTCTACAGGGGTCGCCACAGCGGAGCAAACATGCAAGAAATATTTGATTATTTTTTAAGCCAAATGCTGTTTCTGAGACCACCTGGGCTCAAACCTGCCACCTCAGGATTACAAGACCGCTGCACTGACCATTGAGCAACTGTAGCCCCCAAGAAAGAACTATATGCAGCAGAAAAAGCAAACATCTATTTCCAGCATGAATAGAACCCTTTTTTAAAGGAACCAAAAATGAATGCTTGTGAAACTTCACTACAATAAAACACAGATTTTAATCTGCTCCGTGATTAAACCAGTTATCTTTCTGCCAAGAAACAAACACTTAACAGCTGAACCGAAAAGGATAGTTCAAATCTTTCCAAACGGGGTTCTGTCAAGGGATTATGAACAATTAGTATATTTTGTAGATGGAGGGGAAGTGGTGACGCAGAAATTAGAGAAGGCAAGCCTGTGATCAGAAGGTTGCCGGTTTGATCCCCTGGACCGACAGCATCAACCAGACCTGCCTCCACCCTCATTTGCCCCAACCTGAGCCCTTGAGCAAGGCCCTCAACCTCCACCATCTGCTCCCCCGGGTGCCCTAGATAGCAGCTCTCTGCTCCACACAGAGGCTGTGGTAGCTCGAGGGTCAGTGGTTGTGTCAGGAAGGACATCCAGCATAAAACAATTGGCAAGTCTTCGTGCGAGTTAGTTCGCTGTGGCGAAACCCGAGGAAGAGAGCAGCCGGAAAAAAATTAAAATCTTTTGTGGATAGCTCTTTAAACGACCACAATTAGGTAAAAATGGAGTTTCATTGTGATTGGATCAGTGAGCTAATGGCTAGTCACAGTGGGGCTTAGATCAAGATCCTGTTTATAACCTTTCAACAGAATCACAAACAGGCTAAAACATTATCGCCAAACTTTTGGCGGTGGCAATAAAACAGTATTTGAGTCGCAGTCACCAGACAGTCTGGCTATTGTGTCACGTCCAGGGCAGTCAGCGGATGTCCACTGCTCATGTTTACCTAAATGATTAGTTTTCCTTCATTTCAGCAATAAAAATATCAACAACAAGAAAACCAATTACTGGGATCTGATACGTCACGAAAAGAAACGCCTTTCATCCATTGCCAGCCTGTTTGCTGGTGGAGGCAGCTGTCTATAAACAGTCTGACCCAATCCAATTTCTCTCTGCTGCTCTGAGCAAATACCGCCTGACGTTTAACTCACTGCATCTGCAACCCTCTCTAGTACTCCTATAAATACACAAAGAAACACAGCACTCCACAGCACACAGGGTAAATAGTAGTTCTGTTAACAGCAAAACTGTTAGCGTCAAACACACACAAACAGACCAGATATTAGACCGTACCCTTCACTCTGACTGTCTCACTCTGGCCCCTGACTGACATCAAGGAGGGGGCCACGCTTCGGATGGAGGACACACTGACAGACGGACGGGACACAAAGATCTGGGTGTGTGTGACAGTGTGTGCACGTGAAGATGATGAAGTGGATATGATTGTGTGAATTATGGAGGATTGTAGGTGATTGTACACAGAAAAAGGGTGAAATTGCATCATCATTTCCCAATGCCAGTTTGTAAGTAAAAACAGTTTTGATTATTTTTTAACTATCTTTTCATACCTCATTGGTCTTAGTCTCTCCGTTCTGGGCGGGACCGTCTTCCTTCTTGCCCTTGGCACCACCTTTCTTTGCCTTTGCCCCCTTTTCATCTGCAACCTTCTGACAGGAAACAAATGAACGTACACTGGATGTAAGCTCACAGACAACGCGCATCATTTAATGTGTTATCTTTAGAGTACAGTATAAGGGTTGACACATTCATTTCTACTTTCCAAAAAAAAAAAATTTAAATCAAGCAAAGCAATTACAAGCAAGAGAGCAGACTCTTCAAAGTTCAAGTTGACATTAACAACAATCTGAGTACTCGTATGCGTTACCTTGACGACAGCTTTCTTGGGTTTGGCCTCAGGTTTGGGAGGAGCAGGTTTCTGCAAATTACATAAAAACAAACCTGAGCAACCGTTCTCAGATTTAGCTTTTCCCTGCAGTCGTGCATCTTCTCCACAGATTCAGAGCCCTGTTCTGTTTGAAAAGTTATTGCCCCGGTCACATGAGATGTTTAATAAGGTCTTGAGGAGGTCACGGCTAAAACAAAAACTTCACCCCCAAAGCAAGTGGCTCTAAGAATTATCCCACGTAAAGTGGCTGCAAATATCTGCACTCTCTAAAGGTGGGCTGACCTTAATTATGGTTTAGATGGAAGTAAAAATCTAAGCTGCTCAAATTGAGCAAGGTTTCTGCAGATATATTTTAGCTACTGAAAGTGGACTGTGTTTACCCTGAAGCCATGAGCTTCAGAAACACCACTGTCCCAAAATCATGTGGTTACTTTGCTCTATCTGCATAAAGGCAACAATTGTACCAAAAAAAGTTGTGGCAAATCTTATTTATATTGAGGCAAAAAAAAAAATTATCTAGAGCTCATTATAGTTAGTAAAACACAAAAATAAAGTTTGTGTTCTTCTATAATCCACATGTAGCACATATGCAATGTATCAATGGTAAAGACAAATAGTAAATGTAGTATATACAGTAATGTACAGGTAGTCCCCGAGATACGAACGAGTTCCGAACCTAAGGACTGTTCGTAGGTCGATTCTGCCGTAGGTCGGAGCCGAACGCACATGGCGCCGTATGTCCGCATGTACG
>JARVLU010000437.1:22756402-22772132 GCA_031762415.1 Simpsonichthys santanae
TACCAATATACCCACTGTCCCTCCTCTGGACATGCCCAAACCATCTCAGTCTGGCCTCCCTAACTTTATCTCCCTGTCAAGTTTTGGAATTAGATTTTTTTCCCCTCTTGCTTAATTATTCCCAAGAAATAAAATGTGTAAAGCTATTCAATGGTTTCACGTGCATCAGATGTACATCTCTTAAAGAGGTATTAAACTGTTAAAGGAAAGTTTTTCTGTCTGAGCAAAAGTTCAGAGGTAATACCCAGACTGGCTTTAACTCTGACATCACCTTAACAAACTTATAAGTTATCATAAAAGCAAGAACTGATCTAAATGAAAACTGATCAGTGAGTGTCTGTATGAAAGTTTTTGTTTCTCACAGCAGTGACAAGTTTCTGAGTTTCATTCACACAGTGATCATTCCCAGAGCCATAAGTTTTCAGCAGATGCAATATTTGTTTTTGGAATATGTCGTTAAGAAAATGCAGAAGATATTCAGATTTAAAGACATGACCGGGGCATTTTATACACAACATACTGCTGCTGTATGTTTCCTGACCTTGACTATTCAAATCTATACCGTAGTGTATTTAAGTTATGCTCCCCCGGGCGCACTAGATGGCAGCTCTCTGCTCCACACAGAGGGCTGTGGTAGCTTGGTGGTCTGTGGTTGCACCAGGAAGGACATCCGGTGTAAAAAATAATTGCCAAGTCTTCATTTGAGTTTATTCGCTGTGTGGACGCCTGAAGAAAGGAAGAAAAAGAAAGAAAAAAAAAAAAAGAAATAACTCATGTTGATGCTTTCGGTTGCATTTTTTGTGTACCGGGTCACATCTGAACAAAAAGTACAGAGGGATAGATAAGAGGACGTAGATAAATGATGAGAACAAGAGAAGGTCTGAACTGAGACGGGAGGGGAGTGCATCACATCAAGACGGGGTCTGCAAGATGGATTTGGGAGCAAAAACCTGATTCACTTGATAAATGGCAATTAGCTGTAACCATAAACTCATTTACTTACTTGTGTTGATATTTCTTCTTGTACATAGAAAAGTTGCAGTATTGGTCAAACCATACCTCGTCAGTGAATATTTATTGAACTTGTAAAAATCTTGGCTGTATCAAAAAAAAAAGAAGCCTTTTGATACGTTTAGATTAAAATAAGTTGATTTTCAGAACAAGATTTGAAGTTAAAAATGTAGATTCATGAAGTTCAACATGAATGACTGATGGTGTGGATTTCCTCATTAGAAAAGCCAGAAGGTCATTTGCAGTATGTGGTGACTTTCTCTTTTCAAAAAGTAAAACAACAAAACTAACACTGCTGACTTTTTATGCAGATTTATAACAGCATTTTTTAACCAGTGCATATTGTTCATGTCACAGTTTTAAACAAAAGAGTTTGTGCAATCTATTAGCACTTTGGTTACTTAATGAGGATGACTCTCAGCTACCACACCAAATTGTAACTCAGTCTTTGTAAACCTGTCGATGTTTCGTCATTTTTGTGTTCACTAAGGTTGATTAGATGTAATGACCATTTTGGATGAGGTTGATTTCAGAGATTAGTCAGATGCAGATGTGAAGTGGTTACTTTGAGAGTTGTATTAGAATCACTCTAGTGTTTCATGACAATGAACTGGTAGTAATGAACTGTCTGACATTGCAGCAATTAGACACAGAACAAAGGTAAAAACAAACAAACAAATAAAAAAACTGGTTGTGTGTAATAATCTCATTGTGCTGACTTGAAAACTTGAGTGTGTTTCTCACACACACACTTCAGACACTCCTTGTGGGCCTTGACACAGAAGTGTAGCGATCAGCTGCCAAATTCCAGAATGAGAGCTCGTCTAAAAATGAAATTCATTCCAGTTATGTAAATCTTAATGAAGTGCTGCAGCTCATTGCAGTACAAAAAAATGAAAACTCTCCACTGTTTTTGCTTTGTCGTCCTCAACAAAAGCACATAATGAAAATTTCCACAACAATCTTTAACCACAAACCTGCTTCTAGACTTTGGTTTGGGAAACCTAAACAGATTATTTACGTTTCATATATGAACTCATTACTGAACGTTTTAATCCAAGTAGTCTGAAAATAAAAGTAATCTTATCAATCAATTTTGGGGGAGTGGTGGCGCAGTGGTTAGACAGTGGGCCTATGATCGGAAGATTGCCGGTTCAAGCCCCGGTACCGACAACAACATCAAAAAATGTGGGTGGAAAAAGGTGAAACACCCACACCTGCCTCCACCCTCATTCACCCCACCCTGGGCCCCTGAGCAAGGCCCTTAACCCCCACCATCTGCTCCCTAACAGGTCTCTCTTGAAAATGAGTTCTCATGGCTCAATGAGACTATCTGTATAAATAAAGGGTAAATGAAATCACTAACAAGTGTCACTTCTTGCATTTATTTTTAGAAAAACAATAGATGCAAGATTCAGATCAAATATTTCATTCAGATCCCCATTAATTCATTACTTCGTTAATTAATTAATTAATTCATTCATTCGTTCATATGTACGCATATTACAGTATACATATATACACGTGTGTGTGTGTGTGTGGGGGGGGGGGGTATTTATGTCTGTCTGTTTGTCCGTCCACTTTATAATTTTCTATATTTCTACATACAAATGACCTAAAACATCAGATTTTCACTCAAGTTCTAAAAGTAGATAAAGAGAACCCAGTTAAACAAATGAGATAAAAAATATTATACTTGGTCATTTATTTATTGAGGAAAATGATCCAATATGACATATTTGTGATGGTAAAAGTATGTGAACCTTTGCTTTCAGTATCTGATGTGATCCCACTGTGCAGCAATAACTGTAACTAAACATTTCAGTAAGTGTTGATTAGTCCTGCACACCGGCTTGGAGGAACTTTAGTCCATTCCTCTGTACAGAACAACTTCAACTCTGGATGATGGTGGTTTCCTCACATTAACTGCTGCTTCCACAACATCTGGATTGGATTATCAGGACTTTGACTTGACCATTCTAAAACATGAACTTCGTTCTTCTTCAACCATTCTTTGGTAGAACAGCTTGTGTGTTGAGTCATTGTTTCTGCATGACCCACCTTCTCTTCAGATTCAGTTCATGGACAGATGTTCTGACATCTATAATTCTCTGATATAATTCAGAATTTATTGTTCCATCAATGATGATGAGCCGTCCTGGCCCAGATGCAACAAAACAGGCCCAAACCATGATACTACCACCACCATGTTTCACAGATGGGAAAAGGTTCTGATGCAGGAATGCAGAGTTTTTCTTTCTCCAAACATAACTCTTTTCATTTGAACCAGTTTTATTTTGGTCTCATCCGTCCACAAAACGTTCTTCCAACAGTCTTCTGGTTTGTCCACGTGATCTTTATCAAACTGCAGACGAGCAGCAACGTTCTTCTTGGAGAGCATTGTCTTCTCCTTTAACCCTTGCATGCACACCATTGTTGTTCAGTGATCTCCTCATGGTGGACTCATGAACATTAACATCAGTCAATGTGTTAGAAGTTACCCTGGACTCCTTTGAGACCTTGCAGACTATTCCACACCTTGTTCTTGGAGTGATTTGGTCCACCACTCCTGGGGAGGGTAACAATGGTCTTAAATTTCCTCCATTTGTACACAACCTGTCTGACTGTGGAACCAGATCATCATCCCATTGATTGAAAACACCTGACTCTAACTTCACCTTCCAATTAACTGATAATCCTAGAGATTCACTCACAAATAATACAGGTCTCTCTTGTAAATTGAGGCTCAATGGGATTAACCTGCCTAAAAAAAGGTTGAATGAATATACAATATTAGATCATTTTCCTCAATAAATAAATGACCAAGAATAATATTTTTGTCTCATTTGTTTAACTGGATTCTCTTCATCTACTTTTAGGACTAGTGTGAAAATATGATGATGTTTTAGTTCATATTTATGCAGAAATATAGAAACTTATAAAGGGTTCACAAACTTTTAAGCACCAATGTATATCAAAAACAAGGGGGGAGGTGAAGCACCCACATTTGCCTCCACCCTCATCTGCCCCACTATGGGCCCTTGACCAAGGCCCCCAAACACACAAGTTTTCATGAAAGTTAGCTCCCTGTGCAGCCACTGAAGAAGGGAGCCGCTGAAAGAAAGTCCAGTTTTGGGCGCTATATGTACACTAACTTTTCAAAATATTGAAATTGATTTATGAAGATGTTCCACAAAGAAACACAACGCAGTCCGTTTAAACTCTTCACCTGTAAAAGGCACTGAGTAACATCTGGTAGAACTTCCACTGCGAGTCCTCTGACTTGTCCCAAACGGGGAGTGCACCTTCTCCGGCTCTGGTGTTTCCACAGCAAACGAACTGAAGTCTATCATGTCCTCCTCCTCTTCCTTCTGATTCTTTACAGGTGTGTCAGGTGTTTTCGACTCTCCATCACCTTTGACCTGTTTCCCACCTGCTTCAGTGTCCAGAGTATGAATGAGCTCCTCATACTGAGCTAAAAAATCCACTCCCATCTCAGCAGGAGTTGTGTTTTGAAGGTTTCCATTACAGTTCGTCTGGACTTTGACCTTTGTCTTTTTGTCATCATCATCAGTCATCACAGACGTGGGGAGGGTTAGACTGAGCACACCTTTTAGGGGAACGTCTGCTGGTCCTGGCTGAGCCTCCTCTGATGGTGAACCTCTTGGTTTACTGTTCGTGCGCTCGACCTCTGAGCTGTCCTTTTTTGCAACGAGATCATACACCATGACATCATCTTGGAACTCGTTCTCCTCGATGTATGAACCCTTCACCAGCATGATAGCGGTCCTCCTCATTTCCTGGATGTGTTTTGGGGGCTCAGACAGTGGCAGATGAGGAAGTTTTCCCTCTACAGGAGTCTCGGCTGTCTGCACCGGACACACGTCGTAGCTATCGTCCCATTCCAGCTCCGGCTGGGTGATGGAGTGTGGGTCTCGACTCGGCAGGAAGCTGGGCCGAGTGTTCAGCCAAGGCAGCAGCTGGGGGCCTTTCTTCACAGCTGTTTGGGCGCGTTGACTTTCGAGCCCCGGCTCCTCAAGAACGCCCGGCTGGTATTTCTCAGGAGGAGGGTCCTCGCCATCATAACGGGCCGACCAGACCCGGCAGGCCCGTATGCAGCTGCTGATACTAAGCCGGGCGTCATAGAGGTAATGAAGGTAACTGACATCCAAGTAGATCTCCGAGCCAATGGTGCAGGAGTTACCCGAGCCGTCCTCCTCCTCTGACAGGTGATCTTGTGAGTCTGGAATAGACAGATAAGACAAGATGAAAGCTAACGTGCGGCGCTGAAACACAGCACTCACACAGAGCAGAAATAATGAGTCTGACATTTAACTGCAGGTGGTAAAGAGATAAAAAGCAGCAACGCAGCAGGAGCTCTCACTATTGATGAAGCAGACGATCGTCTGTGTTACATGCTCATGTTTCAATTCAACAGATCAAACCTTACAGTGCACCACATGTCTGAACACATCTCTGTACTGTAACATTAATAATATTATGAAACATTCACACTGTTGTTTCCTTAGACACAGAACTTAACCAGCTGGCTTTTCTATGTATGTGAATGTTTCTGTAAAGTGCCCTGAGACAACTTTGTTGTGATTTGGTGCTAAATAAATAAATTGAATTGAATTATTGTGATCCATTTTTCAGCATCTTTCTCGTTCCACAACTTTTGTGCTATTTCAACAAATCATAAATCAAAACGTTCAGCTCGTTCAGAACAATAGTGCTATGACTTTTGACATTGGTGCAACTTTAGCTTTTTGAAATATTTAGCATTTTCTGTCACTTTTGTTCTCATGGAAAATGATTGAGCTCATTTTACATCCTTCAAATCTTTAGATGTGTTTACAACCTTTTACTGCTCCTTTCACATTTTATTCTGCTTCAGCTTCTTTCAGCTTCCTTGTGCAAAGTTAAACTTTTTTCAGCTACTTTCAGCAGTTTTTCAGCTGTTTTGAGCTCTTTTCAGCTCCTTTCTGTTAACTACAACATTGTTGTGCTTCTTTTCTGCTAAAATCAGCTTGTTATGCTCCTTTCAGCTTTTTTCTGCTAGTTTCAACTTTTTCTGCTATCTCAGTTACAATTTTGCTTTTTATGCTAATCTGAGATTTTTCATCATCTCATTTTTTGCATTCATTTCATCTTTTTTCTGTCCATTTCAGCAAAAATGTGCTCTCTCCACTTCCTTCTGGTAATTTAAGTTTCTTTCAACCTTTTTTAGCTACTTTTCAGTTTTATTTTTATTTTAGCTTTTTTTAAGATAATTTCCACTTTTTGTGCTAATTTGTGTTTCTTACAGCCTTCTGCTAATTTAAGCTTGTTCTACCTTTTTAGCATTTCTAGCTAATTTCAGCAGTTTTTTGAAAAATTCAAGTTTTTATTGCTAATTTCTGCTACTTTCAGCCTAATCGACTTCTGCTAATTCCAGCTGTTTTCTGCTAGTTTGAGCTTTTGATGCTATTTCAGCTACTATTTAGCTATTTTATACAAATTCTAGCTTTTTAATCTAATTCCACATTATTTGTGCTCATTTTATCTCTTTTCACTTCCTTCTTGTAGGTTATAAGCTTCTTTCTGCCTTTTTAGCCACCTTTCAGTCGTTTTTTTATTTATTTATTTATTTATTTATTGCTAATTTCAGCTTTCTTTAGCTGATTTCCTAATTTTGTGCTGATTTCTGCTTATTTAAACCTACTTCTGCAAAAGAAAAATCTGCTTTCTTCTGCTAATTTAGGCTTGTTCTTTCATTTCATCAACATTTCAGCATGTTTTTAGCTAATTTCAGCTGTTTTTCAGTAAGTACTTTTGCAATAAAGCATTCACACTGAATTTTCACAAGAAATGTAATTTCTCTAGTTGATTTCTGTTTTGGTAATTATGTTTTTCCTTCAGTACATTTAAAATTCTGTTAGCTTGTTGTTGTTTTTTTTAACAGCCTATTTAACATCCTCTCATTAAATGTGATTTAGAATACTTAAATTAGATTTTTTCCCCCTTTACAGCCCATTAAAAAGGCACAGAAGTCGCTTACTAAATGTTCTGTAAAGCAGTGACTCAATTACCCAAAGAGCTATTATAAACTGACAAAGAGCTTTAACCTAGCATTACTTAAAATAATTCATATCACCCAATGTCTTCCAATTCAGAGTTTTGAACTAAGATAATCTAATACTGAGAAATGACTGAGTTGTAACGGCCTTGGTAAACCTTGAAAATAAGGTCATGTGCAATCTTGTAAGATCAGATAGTCTCATGCTCAGAGTATATGTTGTAATGACTCAGCTACTACCACATGCACTGTTAGTTCAATGTCTAAAAAACTGTGTAAAATAGCCATATTTTGTGATGACTAATGTTAATTCACTATGGCAGCCATCTTTAACTGGGCTGACTCCAAATGTTTATCAATTGTAAATGCATATTCAGGAGTAACTTTTTAAAATGTTCTGAAAAAACCTGTGACTGCAATATTGTTGGCAATTTTAAACAAAATTATTGTGCAGTCTTTCAGGGATTGGAACAAATGTTTATGATTAGTCTTAGCTACTACCACACCAAATGTTAGTGCAAGATCTATACAAGTGAATGATTTATAACCGGTCTGAGAATCTTTACCAGTATAACCAGTTTGATGTTGGCTAGGGTTCATGCATTGTGATGACCATCCTAAATCTTGTTGACTTCAAAAGTTAATCAGTTGTACATAGAGGTTTCATTCAACCTTTATTTAGACGTATACCCAATGAATACATTCCGAGAGTTTCCTTAAAGTCTGTCCTTTTGGTTTTGAGATATTTTGCTAACAGTCAGACAAGGTTGACTCCAACGTTACTGCCAAAGTTTTAAACAAAGGTCTTGCTCAATTTCTAAGTGCTGGTGTAAATGATAGGTATGGGATTCCGCTACTACAATATCATTTTTAACTCGTGTAGACATTTTGATATTACCATATTTTTCAGAAAATGTTTTTAAGTTTTGCTTAATGTGCCTTGTATAATCCAGTGCATCTTATGTATGAAAACAAACCTGTTCATTGATATTGCACCTTATAATCTGGTGTGTCTTATAGTCCAAAAAATACGGTAAATGTTTTAGTGGTTCATGAAAGTTTTTGCTAACTAGCACATATGGACAAAATCAATTACCGTAATTTCCAGACTATAAGCCACAACTTTTGTCACACGCTTTGGACACTGCGGCTTATGCAATGCTGCGGCTAATTTACAGATTTTTTTATTTTTTATTTCTTGGACAGGCTAACAAGCTTCATGCCACCAAAACATTTAGCCTAGTCACACCCGGGCGCTCACATAGCTGCATGTCTCTCTTGGGGGGTGGGCCCTCATTGACTCAGTGAGACTATTTGTATAAATAAAGATTTTTTTTTAAATCTGACAAATAAAATTACTGAACAGGTCACCCAGAGAGAGGGGTGCAGTGCATAGGAGAAAGATGAAGATAGCGATCAATAACTTCCTGGTAGGCTACTGTATTTTTTTTTTTACCAGCTGTGTTACAGACACTATTCAGAAAAAAAAAAAAAAATTACTGTGTATTTGTGTATCTTTTCGGTACATACTGTAGCATTCTGCTGTGGTTGACTGTCGGTCACATGACCTCTTGGAGGGATTATGGGTAGAATTTATGCTCACTGTTAATCATTTCAGTTAGCTGTTTAACATTGTTCTTTTAGTGATTAGTCTGTTCTTGTTAGCCTAGTTTATGAGTTCATGTTGTGTTAGTTTGTGTTGGGCCATTCAGTAGAGTAACCATGAGTGGCAGTTGTCATGACAACCTGTGGGGTTCACTCTTTCTCTGCGTGTTGATCAGTAAAATAAAGTCTGTAAAACACCATCTGGCAATTGATTCTTGATCTACTACAAGAGCTGCACATCACTGTGTAGCTGTGTGCTGCCACACTACAGTATTTAAATTAAAATTAATTTAATTAAAAAAATAATTATTAAATTAAATCAAATTAGTTCAAATTTAATTTAATTATTTCCCTCCATTGACTACGGTGACATTTACATGAATGCTTCTACATCTGCAATGTTGGATGCTGTCTATCATGGTGCATTAAGATTCATAACTGGCTGTGATTATTGTACCCACCACTGCACCCTGTACTCACTGGTTAACTGGACATCATTAACTTCACGCAGACTCTTCCACTGGTACATTTTCATCTTTAAATCACTTCTTGGTCTGCTGCCTTCATACATCTCCTCCTACATGTCTCTGTGTGAGTGCAGCTACAGTGTGCACTCTCAGGACATTATTACCTGCAGTGTTCCGCAGACTGAACTAGGCAAAAGGGTCTTCTCATACTCGGCTCCTGTTTCCTGGAATATCTTACAAAGAGATCTAAAGTTTTCGACCTTGACCTCTCTAAGTGGCTTTAAAACATCAGTTACGTTCCTGGAAAAACCAATGCTGACATGTTCCTGTTTTTAATTTTCTACACTAGCTGTTTTTTTTTTTTTGTTTTTTTTTTGCTACTTTTCCTTTTTAATCATCATTTTATTTTCACTTGTTTAAAAAAAAGTAATAAAAACTATGCATCCTTTATGATTTTCTATTGTTGTCTTTGTTGTCCACGGTTGTCATCATTCTTTGTTAAAATCAGGTCTCTCTTGTTTTCTGTGTAAATATCTCATGTTACAACGTGGACACCTGTAGCTTAGACATGTGTGGCCTATATATGTACAAAAAATGTTTTCTTTTTAAATTTAGTGGGCACAGCTTATATTCAGGTGCACTCAATAGTTAGGAAATTACAGTAAATGATCGCTTGCCTTTCTTGGCAGTGTGTGATAAATATGACAGAAACATCATAGAGTCCCACAAAGACAGGTTTTTGGGCCAACTTTGGAACAATCTAAATATTCTTTACCATTTGATAGCCTAATAAACTGTTTCATAGACCTGCCATGCTATGCATTGTGTGTGTATCTTCACTGAGCAAAAAAGTAAACTGATTATTGATTTTTTTTTTCTATCAAACACTTAAATTAGCATTAAACTATATCTCCAGTGTCTTTCTAATCTATAACAAATGATTCACTAAACTATGACTCATCAAAACCAACAAAAACACACCTTCCTTTTAATATTTTACCTTTGTTGCTGGAGTTGCTGGAAGTCTCTACCCCACCTTTAGAAAAGAGGATGGAATCTAGCTGTCGGAGGGGCGGGGGGCTGTGATCAGGACTGCAGCAGGACGGCGTCAGAGCCAGAATCTTGGCTGCTGATGCAGAATAGAAGTCCCTCTCCCTCACCACACGTCTCTGACTCAACATCATGTGATTGCAGGGGATCAGGTACCTGCAGGGGCAGATGGAAAGGTGTGTCAGGAGAACCAGTGGGTGGTTGTAGGAGAATTATGGCAGAAGGCGAGTAAGCAGACAGGTCATGGCAGTGGGAGGTAAAGAATAAAAACTCATTGTGTCATAAACCAAATCATGTATTTCTATATAACGTGCAAGTCTGCACAAGTGCCACTCACTTCAGTATGAGCTGCAGCATCACATCTTCACAGTAGAAGCTGATGAGAGTGCGAAAAAGTGCCAGAGACACTGTGCCCAACTGGGATATTTGATGGAAAAAGAAAAAAAAAATTGCTTAAAGAGAATGCAAAGAATAAAAATAACTGAATGAGTAAACTTTCATGAACAGGCAACTTTTTCCTGTATTGACAATGGTTGTGTTGTTTTTTATACCTAACCATTTCTGCATACTCTGTGCTATTTTAGCCTAAACCTTTCACTCATTCAGGAGTTGGGTGCTATGAATATTGGTTTTCATAACAAATTACCGTAATTTCCGGACTATAAGCCACTACTTTTTCCACACGCTTTGACCACCGTGGCTTATACAATGCTGAGGCTAATTTATTTATTTATTTTTTTTATTTTTATTTTTATTTTTTTGATGGGCTAACGAGCTTCATGCCACCAAAACATTTAGCCTCGTCACACCCAAGCGCTCACATAGCTGCCCAACATATGTCTCTCTTGAGGGGTGGGTACTCATGACTCAATGAGACTACCTGTATAAATAAAGGTTAAAAAAAATCTGACCAATGAAATTACCAAATGGGTCACAGTGGACCAATGAAACTTGGTTTCATTGGTGAAGCGAGTAAAAATAATGGATGGATGGATGGTCCACTTCATCCACCCCCCACTTCCCATTCTCCTTCCCGTTGTGCCCCCAAGGAGGGGGGAAATATGATGAAGAGAACATCACAAGCTCTGTGTGCATAAGGTGAAGATAGCGATCAATGACTTCCTGGTAGGCTTCTGTTTTTCATTTTATTTTAACCAGCCACGTTACAGCACTGTTCAGAAAATAAAAAATTACTGTACGTAGTTGTATACGTTGCCGGTACATATTTAATAAAAAGTTTTAAAAAATATTTCTTAGTAAATATCTCGTTACAATGTGGAAACCTGCAGCTTATACACAAGTGTGACCTATAAATGTACAAAAACATGTTTTAAAATTTAGTGGGCACAGCTTATATTCAAGTGCGCTCAATATTCCGGAAATTACGGTATAACCTATAATGGGAGTTTGTTTGTGTCGGTGGATTCAGTAATACCTGGAAAGGGGTGTTAATGCGGCTGACCAATGTGTCTAAAATGTAAACGTTCTCGTGCTGGTGGAGGAAGATGAAGGAGAGGAAAGTCTGCAGCAGGGTCGGCTCAGAGACACTTCTCAAGAAGAGGTCGAGGTATGCTGTGGTGGTCATCACCTCCTCTAAAGTGAGCTTCACAGACAGGAAGCATCCATCAAGCCACAGGACATCTACTTTTTCAGCTCAATATGTTATGACACCAATACAAATGCTCCTTCATTACTGAAAACAAAGTTCCACTTGGATAGTAGAGGCCAAACGAGGTAAATTCTGAGTTTTGGGAGAATACGCTTTGACATTAAATCATATCATTTGTAGCAACAAGCTAAAACACTTTCAAACAATGTCCTTATTCATGTTCTCTTTAATAAAAAAAAAGTTGAATAAAAATAAATGAAATGGAGTCTAACCTTGTGCAGAGCTGGTGCAAGGACAGGCACAAGAAAACCATTATAAATGTAAGCCACCAACTGGTCCTTGATGGAAGGATGAGCCACCTGAGAACAATCAGCATCACAGAGACAAGTCAGTGGTCAGAGTTGCAGCTGGATGTCAAAAGGGTCGGGACGAACCTTGGTGATTACATCCACCATTTACCTTCAGTCTCCACACAAGCTCACCTGAATGACAGCATTGCAGAATTCCAGCGAGTTTAGAAACTGGACAAGTGAGGGCATCCGCAGCCAGTCCTCCTTGTGAAGGCAATGCCACTCTTCACTGGGAACCTCCAGCTTAGTGGGAAGAGATGAGTACAGGCCACTCAGCCCAGTGGCCAGCACCTGAGGAGAGAAAGCATCGCAATAAGATCCTGAATCCCAGATCGTGAGCTGATCTGGAACTTTTCTTAGCTTCACTGTGATGTTCGTTGGTCAGACGGCACATTTTTATGAAACTTAAACTTCACACTTTTGATTCTTAGTGAAAAGTTTTAAAAATCTGAGCCAAAAAGGTCCACTCAAGAAAATTATTTTATAAAATTGATTATTTTCTTTAGAGCTGGTCAAACTGTGATTTGTGTCCAGATACCTGACACATTTCCCTCATCAATGTCATTAGATTTTAGAGCTAAACATTAGCATCATGCTATTTGAATTTAAAAAAAAAAAAGTTAAATACCAACATGCTTCAGTGATTGCCATTTTACTAAGGTTAGCATTTAGCGCCCAATACAAAATACTGTCTAGCTTTAAATAATCTGCTTTTGGTGCAGTGGAATGTTTTCATCAATAAGCGAACCGTTTATTTCGTAGAAATTAAAAGACATTGTAGAAAGTCCTATCCCAAAAAATCTTTTTTACGCTGTGCATCATTAAAAGCAGCACTATCGGTTACATTGCTCATAAATCCAAATAACCCATTCTTGCTTTTTATTATCATTTTTATGCTTGTAGACCATTAAACCTCTCTCAGCACTGAATTAATGGAAGAAGATAAATGGATGTTACCAGTTTCTTTTAAACTTTAATAAGGCAGTTAACTCGTTTGTATATGACTCATAAACCAAACTGAAATAATCACAGAATGCAACAGATTATGACACGGCATACACATAGACTTATGCCACTGCATACTTTTTGAATAATGGAAATGTAGCGTCCGTACCATGTAGCTAAAGAGTTAACCAATAGGTTAGACTGAAATATAGTACATAGTTCAGGGCCCTGGGAATGTTACTTTAATGATAAACGTACTAACAGCTTTCAGGAGACACAACTTACTGTTTATTTTTAATTTAATGGTGGTGCCTCCACTTAGCAGGGAATTATGACTTTACACTTTGTTTAACCCACTAAGAATTTAATTTGCTTCACACATAAAATAAAACAGAACATTGTTGTTAAATAACAAACAAAAAAAAGTAAAGCTTTTCAAACATAAAACTCAACACCAAAATAACCTGTTGCAGGCCTGACTCGATGCTTGGGTGCGTGGGAGCTAAAAACAAACAGCTTGTTCGCTCATAAAATAAAAGCATGTGCATTGGTTTAGTTGTGTACTCACAAATCCACCAAAGTTTGAGAGTGGATTGGGAAAAGGTAGATGTGGAGATCCCTTTAATATGGCATTGAGTAAAGTAAGTAGACAGGTGATATCACATGAACCTTCCCAGGAGCAACCTCACAGATGTGAATCCAAACGGCTGAATGGGGAACTTATAACTCGTCCAGCAGGTCCAAAGATTAGCTCCTGGTCCACTTTCATTTATGCTTCTGAAAATCTGTTACAGTCGGCAACTCTGCATTAACCGTTGTAATGGATAGCTTTACTCTGTTATTGTCCCACATCTGCGTTGCTGCTCTCTGTATTTGTCTGTTTTTTTACACGGAACCACGTTTCATGCAGCGTACCATTAATCCCGCCCACTCCCATCTGATTGGGCAAAATAAAATGCTTAATCTAATACAAAACAAAACTGAACAAGATTGATACTTATCACAAATCAAATTGTAGGATGTAACCTGCCATTTACCCAACAGAAGCACTCCTCAAACAAACGTGTAACATTCAAGAAACGTAGTAAAAATGACAACTGCCGATTTTAGTCTGCTTAAACTACATTTTCTTGACCTAATATGAACTGTTTATTATAATGATAAATTTTTAAATGACAAAACGGTTTTTATCTTTTATATTTATTCCACTTTTATCACTTAGACATTGTTTTTAAACTTGAGCTATATTACTATGAATTTAGTTCAATACTTAGTTTGTGCTATAACAGTTCAAACTGGACTACAGAAAGATAAAATGTGCCAGAATACTGACAAGAACATACTTTTGAAGATTTTCAGTAGTCTTAACACAATGAGAAACCTTTTCTTCATTAAGGACTTTTTTTTAGTATTTACAAGGTAGGATTTGAAACAACAGATGCATCCTCCCCTTGTGGCCTCTTTGGGTTTATCCTGAACCAAAAATTAAAAAAAGTCATACTGTTATTATACTGACATTGAGAAAAAACCATTTTTATTTTCCTCTGCACTCCCTGCAGTTGCACATAAACATTATTTATAACGGATCAGCTCAGAGCAGAGCTATAATCATAAAAATGACAGCTGTTTGTATCATTTAAAGCCACATTCTAACCTTTTTTAGTAAGTTTTATGGAATAATCTTCATATTCTGGACTAATTGTGACACTCAGGGTTTCATATACTGTACTGTATTCTGTAGAATAATAGTAATAATGTTGACTGAGAGGGATAAAACATTTTCTTTTGTACACAGAATTACAAAAATGATGTTATGGCATCATGAGAGGAAAAGTAATTCCCTCAAACGTATGACTCACCGGGCAGAAGAAGGTGTTCTCTACAATGTGTCTGGCCACTCGTTCGTTCTCAGCAGACAATGACATGATTAGCAGCAGGGCATCTCTCGCTTGCTGGCCCACGGTCCCCTCCCTGTGAATGTATGGGATGAGTAGGGAGAAGATGAGGAAGTTTGTGGCCCCCTGATCCTCACTTGTGTGGAAAAACAGCTCCAGAATTGAGGGGTCCTTCGCCAGGACACAGCAAAGCTGGTTAAGCAGCAGCACCAGCTCGTCTTCGACCGCAGGCATCGCTGTGCCCGAGCAGGAGGACAGCAGCATCATGAGCGGCCGCAGGATGGGCTTGTGATGCAGCAACGGCTGGCGAGCCTGGCCCACCAACATCTCGTACATCTTCAGCTGCTCCAGTTTCATGTCATCCGTGAACTCCCTGCGCAGGCTCCACACAAAGAGTCGCTCCATCACGTTCTCCATCAGCACAAACTCCAGGATGGGACCCATGGCTCCAGCCTGGCCACTTTCCTCCTCCATTAGCAAGAAAAGCATGTGCTCTACGTAGTTCTGCACGGCGCTCGCCTCGTCTCCAGGGATCGGGCCGAAGCGATGGCTGCCACCAGAGGAGCCGGAGCTCAGGTTGATAACACTCGGAGAGGACAGTGGGAAGCTGCTGCGCAAGGGATCATGCTTCTCAAGGATCTTCACGACCTACAAAACAAAATCTGGTTCAAATCAATTTGTCTGTTCAATCTTAATAAAAGCCTCTGGTGCTAATTTATTTATAGGCATTGGGGGTTTTG
>JARVLU010000437.1:22860369-22873037 GCA_031762415.1 Simpsonichthys santanae
ATAGAGAACTTTACTAATTGGCTTTTCTATGTATGTGGATGTTCCTGTAAAGTGCCCTGAGACAACTTTGTTGTGATTTGGTGCCATATCAATAAACTGAATTGAATTAAATATACATTTTATATTTGTATTTGGAAGCAAATCTTAAAGAGCTTTTAAGAAGAATATTTCCTGCAGGCATAATCCATCGGCCATCGTCTTTATACATTTGCAAATGTTTTGGCATATATAAGGAGCACATTTTACTGTAGCTTCTTTATGTGTCCAAGTAATGAACTTACTTTAATCACTCTTGGTTCAATCAGTCTTGCCAATCGTTTATGTGTAATATCTCAATCTTGCTGTGTATGTTCATATGCATTTTACAGACCTGTTGGTGGACTTGTTGGGTGTACTTGCCAGCTACAGCATCACTGTGAAAGAACTGAAGCTTTTCTTCAGCAAGCTGCAAGGGGAAAAAGGCCAGTGGGTGAGTCAGAGTCACCGTACAATGATCCATTTTGGTAGCAGAGATTTGCACGTGTAAACTGCTACTGTTCCTCAGGTGTACCCTTGTTTGCATTGAGCTAAATCATGCAACATCAAAGATTACAACGTTAAGATCCTGAGGAACATTGCATTATATAAATTAAGTTGATTGTAAGCCTCTATACAAATTATGAACTTATAGTTATAACATTCTTCTTCCTTCTTCTTGGCTATAAAGGTTCAATTCCCAAACACGTGCTTCAAGTTTGACAAATAAAGCAAGGAAAAGAACGTCTGTAGCACACTGATCACTGACACTAATTAAGTCTTAAAATAGAGCAGGTGTATTTTTAGGCTTTTAAATATTCAATTTACCAAGAAGGAAAAAAAAAGTACATCAATTATAATGTGCTTTGCTTTGGGCTCATCTAAAACTGATTAAGTTGTAAAAATATTTAAGAACCGTTAAGTTTTGTATTGTAGTATGGTACATATTAATTTAATAGCAATAATCTGTAGTTTTCGATAGTTTGATTTTTGCATGCATGATTAACATGTACCTGTATGTATGAAGAGCAGATATTTACAATACATTTATAGGCAGTAAACATAATACACAGCTTAAAAATGTTATTTTCTGTGTATTTTTTCATCCTCAGCCACGTCACGCAGTGAAGCTTTTGTCAGTTCTCAAGTCCATGGCAAACAGAAATGGCCCTGACTCATTCTTCAGCTTTCCAGGGAAAAATGCAGCTGTGAGTATTCAAATGATGCCACAATCTTCTTCATTTACTATTACAAATACATAATGAGCTTTTTGGCATAAATGTTAAGATCAGTGTCTACTCTTCATTGACAGACAACATGATTTATACATTCATTACCTAACAATATATCCAATAGTGAGCATTCACTTTTTAAATTAATTGGGAACTGGCTGTATAAGGCAGTACTCATTTTTATCCACTTTATTTATATCTTACTCTTCCATCAACTTTAATGCAGCCTGAACCACAATGTGTACCCCCACAAATGTTTTATCAAAATGACCGGTTCGGCACTGTGATGCATTACCTTTATTGGCGTTTCGAGTTACCATGTCGATGTAATTTTCAGACAAAAACGCCATTTTTCCCATACAAAACACCTGACCGAACACCTCGCACTATCTGCTGAGGTGAGGTCACATGACTTAGAATGTAGAGGTCCCTGAAGAAATCTTACAAAGAATTGTTTGAAACTAACAGAACGTAATCATCAGGTGTATCTCTATAACTAATTATTATATGGAGCCATTTTGATTCAAGATGGCTGCCACAGCTACCTCAGCAACCACATAAATTGACTATAACTCAGTCATTCTTTGAGATATTGAGCTGAAATATATGTAATATGGTCGTAGCTGAGAGGGAGTTAATTCCTTATCAGTGTTTCCCCTAGATAACGTGCCATGGCGGGGCGCTCGTTTCAGGGTGAGAGAACAGATGCGTCTGAGCTGCGCGTTGTTTGTACTGACACTTTAGTGTGCGCTGTTTGTACAGACAGTTTTCAAGTAGGGGGTTGTGTGTGTGTGTGTGTGTGTGTGTGTGTGTGGTGCGGGGTGGTTGTCAGCATGAGATGAGGGTTCACTGTGAAGCAAGAGGCAGGTGAGCACTGCCTATAATTTTTAGCTTGCATGCCTATATTGCGCATCACTAGCTTAGTGCTATGTCAGTGCTAGTGAGGGCTGGAGGTGGGGGGGTGGTGGCAGTTCAGTTTGGTAGGCGGGCTGTTGATGGGGCAGGGCGCCCTGCTTGTATAATGGTAGAGGAGACGCTGCTAATGCAAATCAAATCTCCAAAATGGCCACCTTAGCTAAAAGGGGAAAAATACGCTAACCCAGCTGTTTTTAGAGCTATTCAGCTGAAATTTGGTGCGTTTGTACCTGAGAATGATCCCCAATAGACTCTTGAGTGCAAATCAAAAGTCCAAGATGGCCACCTGAGCTATCAAAAAAAATACAGTCTGCCAATTATAGTGAGACTGAGCTGAAATTTGGTGTGGTGATAGCTGAGAACGTTTCCCATCAAATACTGCATCTAAATCAAAATCCAAGATGGCCACCAAAGCTACATTTAAATGTATTCATCTTTTTACACATATAGAGCTGAGATTTGGTGAGGTTATAGTTGAGAATGTTCCCTATCACATATAAATCCAAATCAGAAATCTAAGATGGCCGCCTCAGCTATAACGGGAAAAATATGATAACTCAGTCATTTTTAGAGCTATTCAGCTGAAAGTTGGTATAGTGGTAGCTGAGAGCGAACACAAACACCAAGTCCTGTCCAATTAAAACTTTAAATTGGCAGCAGCATGGTAGTCCCGGTCAAATTTTCTCCATGAACATTCTAGTTATTACTGTACCCTCCATACCTAACAAGGTTGAGTCAAGTCCTTTGGATAGAGTCGGAGGACTGGACTCAACCTTGTTAGATTTATCTTCCTGGATTATGGAGTATGCCTCAGTACATGTACCCTCCACAGTTTTTGGGGACAAGTCTTGTCTTCTCACCACTATAGAGACATATTTCCCACTAATGAACAGAATGAAAAAAGTAGTGCTCTTCTGTCTGAATCCCCATCATTCTAAGTGCTTCTAAGCTGCAGTAAGATCTGAGACCCCTTTCAAGACTTCCTATTAAGCTCAAGGAAAATCTTTTGAAGTGTCAAAAAAAGTTAAGTGTCCTGGAGCCTGCTTTCTGATGATAGCATTTTCAAATCTTTAAAATAATGATTTGTGTCTGACTGCATTTATCTCATTGAGATTATTTTTGTTCACTTCTGCAGTCACATTTTGGACATCTTTAGTTATATCTGGCCTTGAAAACTTTCTAAAAATTTGTCGTCTTATTCTGTGCCTTTACGGTCCAGACTTTACACATTCAGTGCAGTCCTGGTTTAACCCAGCAATTTGTTAGTTTTTTTCCTATTAAAACAGTAAATGGTATATTTTTGACGTTTGAAAAAAATATTTTCATTCATGTCATTTATTTTATTAAAGTCTTATGCTCTTTGTTTTTATGCTGGTCTTTAGTTTTACGTAGTTCCAATGCAGTGAAACATTACAGAAACACTGTTCTGCTGGTGGTGCCACATAGTACAGTTGTTATTTTCCTCTTCCTGCCACAAGGTGGGTTGTGGTATAGTTCTGTATTCATCTCAAGAAAATTTTCACATACTGATGTACAAGTTGTTCTATTTCATTATTAATGAAGTCTTTGGACACATCAGATGGCAGTTAGTGTAATTTATCTATGTGTGACTGTAGGCCTGTTGCGATAAACAATAAATCAATTAATCGCATGATGAATGAAAATTATCAACCTCATTTTCATTTATTGGCTTTGTTTCTTCATGTCTCTGTCTTTCTGAAGACACTGGATGATAAAAGATTCAACTCTGGTGCTCTTCACTGACCCCATCCCTTTCTCTTTTTTCTGTAACATCTGTTTTAACCATCCAAAATCACGTTTGCGGATCGCTAAAAGCAGCTAAGCTGAGACGCTAAGCTATAAGCTAAGCTAACAGGCCGACCTCGGGAATAAACCTCCGTTTTGTGGAGCTCTAAAATTCATGTTTAAAACCTGTGCCTTTGTGTAAAAAGTTGATTTCTCTGCAAAAAGAAGCTGAGAACTTGTTTACTGATTTTTTAAATTGTTATTAAAAGCTTTGTGTGGAAAAATACTATGCTAAAGGCCTCAAATCATCGAGCGTCCGCCATGTCACCATGTTAGCCCATGGCACGTCAAGGGCCCTGTCATTCCCCGATCTGTTACGGAAGCTCGATTCGTAGTGTACTTGCGGGTTACACGGATCACTGTCATTTATGAATAAAAACTGTCTTAATTTACTTAGAAAAGTACGTGCTGTATCTCCACCGATCTTCGTGTAGCTAATTTATGCCACTCATCTATGCCACTCATTGGTTAAGACGATGTGTGATGCATTAGACCTGAACCCCAGCCTGGGCTGAATAAATAAACCATGATCTAAATATGTCAATGATTTTAACAGAGTGGCATAAATTAGCAACATGAAAATTGATGGAGATAGAGCACATACTTTTCTAATTAAATTAGGACAGTTCGTATTCATAAACAGAATTATACCAATACATTTTCCTTAATCTAGCATATTCAGCGGTGACACATGCGACCTGGAAGTATTCCTTTTAGCACATGCACAAATGAGCAACACTGCGGATCATGTTTCTGTAACAGATAGAGGAATGACAGACCCTCCCTCCCATTTTTCTTAAAGAGACACGCTGCTCAACTACCTGTATCCAACTTTTGGTTCAAACCGTTTTATATTGACATCAGGTGGTCAAAAAAGGTACTACACTCCAAAAATCAAAATTAAATCAAAATTTCGTCTAAAATTTGACAATTTATTGCTAAATTTCAAACAATATTATCTTTATCACAATATTTCTGAGACAATTAATCACCCAGCCAAATTTGTATCGTGACAGTCCTATCTGACAGATTGTGCTTGTTATAAAGTCATTCTCCTCCCAGCAGTGGGCATCGTACAGGAAGCTATTTCTCCCTGTGTGTGAATCTTTTCCCCACTATATCTGGTTAGAGCTTTTGAACTAGTCTGTATCTAAGTGGTTTCTTTTACTGATAAGATTATTTAAGAATGCAGAATGTTGTATTGTGTGATTAGGTTAGCTGATCAGAACTCAGTTTTTATTATCTGTAAATCTCAGCAGTAAGTTATTGCAGCTTCTGTCTATATTCCCATGATAATGAACATACAAAATTTAGAGGCCCACAGACTGATAATTATAAATTTATTATAACCTTTTTTTTTTTTTAAGTTCACTTTTTATTCTGCATATATTTTTTCTGTTTGCTATTGACATTGTCTTGTCTCTATAAGCAAATGGTTTTTTAAAACTCTTGTGTTGATATCCCACATGTTGCTGCCTCTCTGTGTCATGCTGTTTTATTCAGTTGTTTTGCTCCACAGGCAATAGCTCTGCCCCCGATTGCAAGATGGCCATACCAGAATGGATTTACATTCCACACGTGGCTCCGAATGGACCCTCTCAACAACATCAATGCAGACAAAGACAAGCCTTATTTATACTGGTAGGCATCACTGGAACAACAAGCATCGGCTTTGATTATGTGAATTTGAGGTCTGCTTATTGTCTGCTATTTAAATTTTAGATTATCTGAGTTTCATCATACATCTAACTGTCTTTTCTTATTGTAAGGATGTACATACACAGCCAAAACATGAAAGGTGTCACAGTTGAAATTCAACAGAGCAAGTTAAACAATATATTTGAAACCAGCGCTGTACCACCCATATGCAGTATCCAGTAACAGATGAAAAACAATGGTGGCATCTCCTTTGATTCTACTTTTCAATTGTTTTTCTGATCAGTACTGAACCAAAATTCACATTTTATAGCAAAGATCTATATGAGTCTCTGTAAAAATAACTAAGCATGCCAGCTAAAGATCTGAGAAAACCTAATTAAAACTCTTCTTCAGCCCTGTACCCCTTATTTCAAATGGATTAATTGGATAAATCACAGAGTATGCGTAGAGGTATCCATGAAAGAGATGTCCATGGGTTATCTTAATCATTCTGACAATCCTTTAAAGTCTATTATTTATTGGGCAGTTTTCCACTTAAATGCATTCAGCATGAACATGCAAAAGCTCCCACAGCGACTGAATCTGAACATTTGTATTTTCCTTTCAATGTTTTCTTCCAGTTTCCGTACCAATAAAGGCATGGGTTACTCTGCACACTTTGTGGGCGGCTGTTTGATAGTGACCTCATTAAAATCAAAGGGCAAAGGTTTCCAGCACTGTATAAAGTACGACTTCAAACCACAGAAGGTACGAAAGGAAGCGGTGAACTCACACACTCATGCACACAAAAACACTAAACCTTAAAAATAGATCAGATAAGTGTCTGATCTTTCCTGATTTTTGGGAAAATTAGAGCTAGAAAATGGAGACATTGGATTTGTTGGGAAGGAGGATTATCTAAAACTGTCCCCTTCTTCTACCTCACCTTTGGAAGACCATTTGATTCAGAGGTCTTCCTGTCTGCGGGCTGTTTAATACAGTGTTTCCCCTACCGTTATACAAGCAGGGAGCCATGCCCTGCCCGTCGTCAACTTCCTGCAGTTACATAGTGCTAAGCTAGTAGCGTGCAACACAGACCCTCTATTGAAAAAGCTACAGTTAGCACCCCGTTTCCCTCAAGTTGAGCCATATCCACCCCTCCACCACTCGAAAACTGTTGAGCACAATACAGACATGTCTCTGTCTACCCCCTCAACAAAAATCACAGATTATATGAGTGCCCTTCTAAGGCAAGTAATCTATGGGAAACACTGTAATACTTTCTTTTTCTCTCCCCGGGGAAAGGCATCAATATGTACCAGCTATCCTTAGCAGGATGGATTACAGTACTTGCCTTGGTAGGTCGCTCGTCTCTTCGGTGTTTGTCGACGGGGTGGGGGGTCTAGTTTGTAACTGCGACATCCACGTGCTACGTTGGTATTGCGCGCGCTTGTTGCAGTTTGGAGTCTGAGCTGAGCTGCTACAATCTCTGCTCTGTGACAGGAAGTGATGGAGCAGCATGGGGTGGGTGGGGGATTTGGTAGGCAGTGTGCTGGGTTCTATTGACGGGGCGGGTCGCCCTCAGTGTTTCCCCTACCATCCCGTCAACAGAACTGAACTGCGCACACACCCCCACACCCCCGTAAACACTGACGTAAAGATAAGCTAGCAGTGCACAATACAGGCACACTAACTACAAAAGCTAAAGGCAGTGCTCATGCTGCCTCTTCCCTCTCGCTGACACCCCCACCCCCCCAGTTCAAAAACCATTGATAACTGTCAACTAGATGAGCGCCCCGCCATGGCAAGTTATCTAGTGGACACACTGCACTCTATATTTCGCACATCCTGTTTTGTAGTACTTGAACATATGGTAAATAAAAGACGTGTAGAGGATTTCATTCCTTGACAGCATGAAGCATGTAGGCTAATTAAATTCTCATAAAGATCTCTCTGCTAATCTATTGAAGTTTTTCAACGATTCTCCTGGAATACAGGAAAAGCCATTGTAATGCCTCTTTCTGTTGTTGCAGTGGTACATGGTGACTCTTGTTCACACCTACAATCGCTGGAAAAACAGTGAGATTAGCTGCTATGTGAACGGAGAACTGGCTTCCTTTGGAGACATCGCCTGGTTTGTCAACACCAGCGACGTAAGCAGCAACATTTTGAGAATATTTTGTGCTCTTATTTATATAAAACTCCCAAGCATTACAGCTTTATCACAGGTTTAAGTTTTAATAATTTTAGTCAGTAGATTTGATTGCATTATCCTGTTAAATTTGCTTGTGTGTAATTAAAGAAACACCAGGTGGTTTTTGGTCGTAGGAAGTTAATTAGATTATTTTGTTTATAAATATAACGCTTTTTTCAGGAGCTGGCTATGAAAATTATTTCCCAGTGTAGTGTAGTTTATTGCTGCTGTCTACGTCTGTGTGCTGGGATTGTGTTTGTTCTGTTTTTGTCATTTTTCATCTGCAACATGAACTCATTCAATACTATTATTACTTTTACTTTTGATTTTTTCCTGTAAATTACTCCCATTGCTTGTTATTGTTATGCACTTTGGTAATAGCTACTGTTTTAAATGTACTTTATAATTAAATTTGACTTGACTATTGGTTGACAGAAAGTAAATTAGTGTTTAATTTGACACATTGTCATAATTTACAACATTTCTTCTGTTGCATCGCTGACGTTATGAAGTTTGCTTCAAGTTAGCTTACTCTTCTCCAGATACTACTTGCTTAATTGTATAATTTTATCATGTTTTCTGCCTTCGTTCATTATTTTATTCATCCTCTTTTGCATAAAAAAACATATATATTTTTTAAATTGTATTAATATCTCTCTCCCTCTTGGCTTGATGTTTCTCCTGCAGACGTTTGACAAGTGTTTTCTTGGCTCGTCTGAGACGGCAGACGTGAACCGTGTGTTCTGTGGTCAAATGGGGGCAGTTTACCTGTTTTCAGAAGCTCTCAGCGCTGCTCAGATACTGGCCATCTATCAGCTGGGTCCAAGCTACCAGGTTAGAAAACACCTACACTTGGGCCAGATCTTTGTTTAGATGTAATGCATGATAAAAATGAGGAATAATGGCTAGCTCAACCAGCTAAAGTTCATTGAATTCAAGTAGCTGAAACTGGGCAAAGAAATTTTAGGAAATCCAAAGAAGGAAGCATTAAAGACAGAAGGAGGCAGATAAATATTTACCAATAAAAATGAGAGATGGTGGATCTAAGGTTAAGTGATGCAAGATGGCTTTCTTTGTTTTTCCTCTAGAGCAGGATACTGTATTCAATTAAAACTCACTAAGGTCCAGTTACTAAAATTTCCTCCTAGTAAAAGGTCTGAACAAAAGTCCGTTTGACTTTTATGGTATTGCCTACCCATATTCACATTTTCACTGTTGACAAACTGCACTTTAAAGTAAACAAATAGCTCTTACCATATTTACAAGTAGTCCCAGGCAAATACAATTAAGGCCTGTATTTCAGATTAAAATGGAAATCTCAGAATAAAATGTGCAAGCAGAACCTCTTCAAGTGAAGAGGTCCAAGCCTAAATAATTAAAGGCTTACACTTAAAGTAAAAAAGTTTACATCTTTATAAAACAGAAAACATTGAAACATTGGAAAAAAAAAGTTACTCTTTTAGTATAAAAAAAAACTGTAAAAAGAGACATTAGGTTGGAAGATAAGGAAGATAATATAAAATAAAATAATATAATATAATATACCGGTAGATAGAGATATTTAACAATAATTATATGTATTTGAATACATTTTTTGATTACCATGAAAATAAACAATATAACATTTAATATCAGTTTGGAACCAATTCATAATTTAAGTCTGTAATTCAAGTTTCAATAAGGCTCAGAGTTCAGTGTTGTATGTGAAAACAGTTCTAAAACGTTCAAGTGGGAAAACTGTTCAAGGTAGGGTCCTTTGAATATCCATGAGATTCAGAATAAACACCAACAAAGAGGTCGCTTTCCTACCACAGTGTGGTCAGTAGGTATCATAATCAATTTTAGAAGGTTGTTAAGGGGGGGTGACAAAGAAAAAAAAAAAAAAAACTGACCTAAAAGGTCAAAAATATAAATTACGGTAAGTACTGTACATATTCAAATAATTTTAATTAGCTTTAGCTTAAATGGTTTGTAACATTACAAAAACAAACAAACAAACAATAAATGCTATATTTCCTAAACATTTGACTTCAAACATTGAATTTAAATAAAAGTTGTGCAACAGATTCAAAATATGTAGCTACAAATTAATTCAAATAGAGTCAGTACCAAACAGTAAAACCACCACTGCTGCTGGAGCGGTTTGTCAAAAAGTAACTGAAATATAATTTTATCAGATAATATATCAACTTCATGAAAATGTCTAAATATGTGTGTCCTGTTTTGCTCATGTTTTGTTTAAACATGATCTGATTTTGTTTCCGGTAGAGGCTGTAGTTTTAGTTACATGCCTACAACTCCCAACATCCACGCACTCATTATAGAACACAAGATGGTGAGATATTATTGGCTGAGAGCTGGGTCACATGATAGAGTAGGGTTCCCCATTCGTCGATGGTGATGATGATTCTTGGAGGTGTGGCCAAGCTCCGAAGATGAATGGTTTTCTGTTTACATTAGGTGACATTACATATCACCGCATGGTAGGGTGACAATGGCACAGGTTTCGTGGTCTTGTACTTTGCATGAGGGTAAACTAAACCTTCTGATATGGACATTGAGTGCTCCTCCTGTCTCTGCTTCAGATTAGAACATATTCTTTCAAATGGTGACCCCCGACGTTGAGTCTGATAGCAGTTACAGAAGAGAGAAGGGAGTTGTATTCTTTTTCTTTTTTGCAGCGGATGGGTGAACATTGCTCTACAGTCAAACGGCGCCGAAAAATTAAAAAAGGTTGGCAGAACATATTGCCATGTCCTTTTCTGCACATTGGGCTAGCTAAAAATGTAGTAATTGACTGTGGAATGATTTTCACCAATGATTAATGACGGTCGACCGTTTGTTTCCAACGATATTTGACAAACTGACGTACTGTAATTCATGTATCTGGTGCTATACAGAATACATGAGGGCATGCAGAGTACAAGATCACATTGTCTTATGTATGAAGGCCTTGTCTTATTTTGGTGACTGTAGCTGAGTTTCAACGTTTTCTGTGGGGTACTGGTGTTCTATCCGGGTCCGGGTCCATCATTGAGTTTTAATTCTGGGTTCATCATTGAGTTTAAATTCTGAGTTCGCCATAGAGTTTTAATTCTGAGTTCGCCGTGAGTAATTCCGGGTCCGTCATTGAGTTTTAATTCTGGGATCGTCATTGAGTTTTAATTCTGAGTTCGCCATTGAGTTTTAATTCTGAGTTCGCCATAGAGTTTTAATTCTGAGTGCGCCATGAGTAATTCCGGGTCCGTCATTGAGTTTTAATTCTGGGTTCGTCATTGAATTTTAATTCTGAGTTCGCCATTGAGTTTTAATTCTGAGTTCGCCGTGAGTAATTCCGGGTCCGTCATTGAGTTTTAATTCTGTGTTCGTCATTGAGTTTTAATTCTGAGTTCGCCATTGAGTTTTAATTCTGAGTTCGCCGTAAGTAACGTCCGGGTTCGTTATTGAGTTCATCCGTCTCTGATTTTGTTGATCGCTTTGTGTGCGGACACCTGTTTGCATTTGGACCGGTGAAGACGTCGGTTTGTTTGCTTATTTATGCTGCTGAGATTGTTCGGATTATTCTCTGGCTTTTATTGTAGAGGCTTCTTTTCCAGAACTTTTTGTTTACTCCAAATAATTATTTCCTTTTTATTTTTGATGAGGAAACACAGCACATGAAGGCACAAGGGACAGTTCATGTTTTTGTTTCTGTGTACATTTTGCAACATAAACCATCTGTATTGAGCATGCTGACGCTCTGCAGTTACACAAACTTCTGTGTGGTGACATTACTGGAGCAAACATCTGCTTTTTGGAGGCTTTCTACTCAGAACAGATGATCTTAGTTCAAACATACTTGCATGTGGGTGTTGGATTTATTATTTTTCATGTGTGTGAGTTTGGTTTTCCTACTGATAACCAGACCAGGGGGGAGGATGTACAGCCTTCATCCTCCCATCATTCATTCGGCCTGCAAACAGTGGGTAATTCATGTAATTCGACAGTTCAGATGTGCTAAATCCTTTTTTTTGTTTAATGTTTCTCTGTGTGCAAACTAATCATTATCTGCTTATGTCTCATTGGACAGATTGCAAGACAAGACATATATTCCACATCTGTGCAGCCCGGAAATTACTGACCTTCACAGATTTAGGCACTTTATCAGATGAGACTCTCAGGAAGTCTTGTGTAGCAACCATCTACTTTTATTTATAAGTACATAAGTTATACAGGGGTGATTATGTCTTCACTTTAACCTAGTTTTGTATCGTTTTTTTATTCCTTCATTTTTCTGGTGTCTGTATTTCACTGTTCTCATTTGTTATTTATTTAATTTCTTTGTTCTTTTATATACTTTTTTCTTTTTTTTTCTTTTTATGTGATTGTGCAATAAGGAAGTTTGTTGGAGAATATATTATTGTCCTCACAAAAGAGTATTTCTACAGATATCAAATGTGCTTTACGGTCTCTGTTACAGGGATAGTTCAGAACTTTAGAGGTGGGTTCCTATGGACTTGTTGACAACTGATATCTTACCCTGCTGCAGGAGGCTCTTTGCAAATCTTTACAATTTACATGGTTCATTTTACACTGCATCACTGAGCTGATGCCCTTTTGAATGGGAACATGCAGTATTTAACTTACAAAATCATACACATGGTTTATTTGAAATTACATTTCCTGTTCTAATCTAATTCAGCCAAGGTGGAGTGAGGACAGTATGTCATGACATATTTCATATATTCATTTTAGACTACATTAATGTGTGTCTCTGCAAGGTTTCAGTTTTCTGATTTTAGGTGTTGGACAGGTACTCACAAGGCCTGTGCAGTGATATATTCAGTAGTGGGGGGCCTTACTGCCTTTTATGTGTATTTATATATATA
>JARVLU010000437.1:22902332-22916925 GCA_031762415.1 Simpsonichthys santanae
CTCCTCATAAGCAAACAGCTTACCTTTTTATATATTTTTTGCTAGTTTATGCTATATTGAAGCTAATCTTGACTGATCCATACCTGGATGTGAAAGTCTTGGAAAAACAGGCCCCACCCAGGTCGGCCTTAAAGAAACAAATTACTTGGGCAAAGCTATTGCAAGCAGGCCGCCTATTATTATTATTATTATTGTTATTATTATTATTATTATTATTATTATTATTATTATTACAATAAATGTCATTACAACACACATACTGTCTTGCTTACCATGAATTCGCCCACCAATCAAAAAAAATACTTCTTGCATTATTCTCAGGAGAAGAAAAGCTAGGTTACACAGCGTCATAATGATTCTGACATTTGTTTCCTTACCCACAGCTTCTTTGTGTAATGACTAAATATTTGTGGCTGTGATGAATGCATCAAAGCAACACAGTTTCACTGACACCAAGGCCAGCAGGTTAGCTATCTTTGCTTGTTTAGCTAACATAAGCTAATAAGCTACTCGCTAATGCTTCGTGTTTTGTGTACAAACTGGACAATTCTAGTTAACAGCCTCATCTAATGTTTAGAGCTACATATTTTAACAATGTTTATCTATGAAATTTTGATTTAAAATGTTTTATGAGCAACTAAAACAAGTTGGAAAACCAATCTGACAAACTGGAGCACTTTATCCAGTCTCCATACGCTTCCCTCCAGACCACTTTAGCTGCACTACATTAAGGTGGAAGAGTGTCACATTTAAAGAAAAAAGATTTAGCACAGGCAGCAGCACAGGGGAACAAGTACAGTGAACAGCTGGCTCTGTGTAGGAGGCTGATGAGCACTGGGTGTCACTGACAATGACACCTTCCTGGAAAGCCAAAAGAAAAGGAACTGAACTGGCACCTTCTTCCCATCACTCCTCATGAATAATAAAACTCTAATATTTCGACAATTGCTTCATAACTTTTACAAAAACTGATGTTTCTCAACTTTAACCAAATCAAAAGCTGTTCATAATGGGAGGCTTCTTCCATTTGAAAGGATTGTCCAGCATCATCTTACCACCACTTACCCTAATATCTGAATCATCTTATTAGGCACATCATGCAGAAGCTTTATGTTTATAAAAGATGTTTTTTCACTCTGTAATGCTTATTTACTTCTCATATTAGCTTGGTTTGCTTTGGATTTGTAGGTTAACAGCCATTCTCCCAGAATGGCTTCATTCATTCATTGGAAGAACGTTTTTAGTATCTTCAAATAGTACCTTGAGTAATGACACTCAAAATTTATTGTACCATCAATTTTGAAGCCATAAATCAGAATAAATGTCAGGCTGGCTCAGCTCTCCGTGACGTTTGAGGCTTTTAGCTTTTAGGAGTCGTCTGAGACCACACACACTCTTTATACGTTTCAGACGCCAGTAAAGGCTTGATGATGAGATGCTTGCAATCACACAGCTGGTACATTCAATTACATCAAGAGCTTTGCGTCACGTTTCCTTAAAATACTTCATTTAGATTTTACTCCAGCTTCAAATATGCAGTACATTCTGCATCTGAATCATTTTAACTTGGCTTTCCTTAAAGCCTTTTCATTGTTTGAACGTCAGGGATGAAAATAATTCAGGAAAACAAATGATCATAGTCATGTTTGAATGCACCTTGTCAGATAAGAATAAGCTCAGTGCACATTCATCATAAAAAAGCAAAAAATAAAATAAAGCTGCATCCCTGGGACAATAAATTCAGTCACTGCACTTTTGTGTGATCACAGGAATGTCATAGCAGTCAGCAAATTGAGTAAGATGCAGCGTTTGAGGAAGATAGCAGTACATGCTGCATATTGGGCTCCTAAGTGGTGGGTTTTTAAAAGGCTGTTCGTCAGGAGCTTGTTTTAATTTATTTATTTCTTCTTAAACTGTCCTTATAAGGGAAATGAGATAATGTAAGCTTAAAAAATAGAGAAGAAAATGCATGGTTGCAGAAGCACATAATCTTTGATGTGCTGGCAATTGTTCACCATTTTTTACCCCTGCTGCATTCTTATTGTGGATGTGAATGCATGTGGGGAAATTATTTTTTAGATTTAAGCTTAAAAATATCCAAGCCTAAACACATCCAGCCTCTCCTAAATTGCTGTCTCTGCTACTTGTTGACTGCTACCTTGGATTGCCTGCATTGCAACAATAACGTAATATAAAAAATAAAAATAAAAAAAATAAATAAAAAAAAAACCAGAAGAAAATAACTGGAAACACACGTTGCACTAAAACACTTTTACCTTCCCTCATGATTGTCATTAGATCAAAGCAACACATGAAAGAAAAAAAAACTGTTCCATGCATACAGATTCAAAGATATGAACACAGCAATCTCCCAGAACAAGACCCACTACCCATCACATCAGCAGAGACTCCACCATGGGTGAAGAATATCAGGACTAAGGTGGGACTTCCAGATCTAGACTGACAAACAAGTGATTGCTAAACAACCAGCTATTGTGGAGGTTGACAAGCTATAGAAAAAAAGCAATGGTGACAGATGTAGCAATCCCAAGCAACTGTAACATCAGGATAAAGGAGCACAAGAGGATGTGAAATACTATGGGCTGAAAGAGAAAATAAAGGTTTTGGAGAGAAGACATTGTAACATACTATAAAAATATCCTTGGAAAAATAAAACTGTTCCATGCAATTATCACTTCTAGGCCAGGAAAATGTGTCTTCACCATCTTAGATGAAAAGGATGGGTAATGGCAGATCAAGCTGGATGAGTCATCTTCAAAGCTATGCACCTTCAACACACCATGGGGCTGGTATCGCTTCCTCTGGCTTCCATTTGGGATTAAATCAGCCAGCGAAGTGGTTCAGCAAAAGAACAGTGAGGCATTTGGTGGCATTCTATTGTAAATCTTTATTATATGGGTGTCCAAAAACCCTTTTTCAGTTGATCCAAAGTGCTGCTGCTAGAGTTCTGATGAGAGTTAGAAGGAGAGATCATCATATTTCTCCATTTTTAGTTTCTCTCATAGATTGAGTTTCTACAGAGAAATGTCGTAGATGATTGACGTTGTAATCATGTCATCTAATTTGCAGCCATTTGTTTTGGACACTCCGGTAAAGAGAAGAGCTGAGCTGTCAACTGATCACCACCTGGTTGTGAGTTGTTCAGATGGCGGGAGAAGATGCCGGACAAGTATGGGCCTGTTGTTCAATCCCTATAAAAGCAGTGTGAGAGTTTGGTTCGCATTGTCAGTAGTAAGTTGGACCCATTCAGGATGAGAGTTGGACTCTGCCAGGGCTGCCCGTTGTCACCAATTCTGTTCATAACTTTTATGGACAGAATTTCTCAAGTGCAGTCAGGGGGCGGAGGGATTCCGGTTCAGTGGTCTCAGGATTCTATCTCTGCTCTTTGCAGATGATGTGGTCCCGTTGGCATCATCGTGCCGTGATCTTCAGCTCTCACTGGAGCAGTTCACAGCTGATTGTGAAGTGGTTGCGATGAGGCCATGGTCTCAACCGGAAAAGGGTGAATTGCTCTCTTCAGGTCGAGGATGAGGTTCTGCCTAAAGTGGAGGAGTTCAAGTGTCTCAGGGTTTTGTTCACAAGTGAGGGAAGAATGGAGCGTGAGATTGACAGACAGATTGGTTTAGCATCTACAGTATTGCGGACTCTGTACGGGTCCGTTGTGGAGGAGGAGCTGAGAGGAGCTGAGCTGTAAGGTTAAGCTCTCTGTTTACTGGTCGGTCTACGTCGCATCCCTCACCTATGATCACGAGCTCTGGGTAGTGACCAAAGAATGAGATCATGGATACAGGCGGTTGAAATGAGTTTCATCTGCAGGGCAGCTGGACTCTCTCTTATAGATAGGAGAAGAAGTTCAGCTATCTGGGAGAGACTCAGAGTAGAACCACTGCTCATCTACATCAAGAGGAGACAGTTGAGGTGATTCGAGCATCTGGCAAGGATGCTCCCTGGGCGCCTCCCCAGGGAGGTGCTTCGGCATATCCAACTGGGAGGAGACCCCAGGGAAGACCCAGGACATGCTGGAGAGACTACGTCTCTCGGTTGGCCCAGGAACACCTTGGAATCCTCCCAGAAGAGCTGGAAGAGGTGGCTGTGGAAAGCGATGTCTGGTTCTCCTGCTCAAGCTGCTGCCCCCACAACCTGACTTCGGAACAAGCAGAAGATGATGGATGGATGGATGAATAGTTTCTCTTCATTGGCTCCCTGTCAAATTCAGAATATAATTCAAAATCTTATACGTTCCTGACAGAGCACTTTATTCTCAGACTGTGGCTTTACTTGTGTTTCCTAGAATTTCTAAAAATAGAATGGGAGGAAGATCTTTCAGTTATCAGGCTCCTCTCTTGTGGAACCAACTTCCAGTTTCTGTCTGTGAGGCTGACACCCTGCCTAGGGCTAGGCCTAAAACAATTTATGATAAATCCTATACAGGTAGTCCCCGAGTTACGAACGGGTTCCGTTCCTACGGCACGTTCGTAACTCGATTTGCCGTAAATCGGAGCTCAACCCACGTGGCGGCCGTAAACGTCGTTTTAAACACGTTTTTTTCAATGTAACCCAACAACAGCGTACTTAGAACGCCGTTTAGCTGTATTTCAAGCAGTTAGCTAACAAAATACCCTCAAAAAAACAAACAAACAAAAAAAAAACATAAAATGCTGCAAGACAACGTAAGGTGTGATGATGTCACTGGGTGCGGCGCCGTAAGTCCAAAATGCCGTAAGTCGATGGCGCCGTAAGTCGGGGACCGCCTGTATATCATGACCCCCAAAACAGGTTTGAATGAAACTATCAGAAAGTAATCATTTGAAATACAGCCACAACTGTTTTAAGCTTTGGAATCACCCTAATTTAGGTTAGCTGCCATAGCTGATACATTTTAGCCAAAATAAAAATGTAAATATAACTTATCAGTTTAACAGATGTTGAGCACATTTGTGTCTTGTAGCTTAGTCATCTTGAACACACACCAAGTGGTAACTCATCTCACGAGCTCTCAGTATTTTATTTATTTATAAGTTTATTCCTTTTTTACACAAAACAAAACAGTTCAATGTACAGTAAGAAATACAATCACAAATAAAATGAAAGGCAGCAGAAAAAAAAAAAAAAAAAAAACATATCTGCCTCTTTCTACCCAAAAAATAATTCAAACAATAATAATCAATAATAATATATTATAAAAATAATATTGCATGAGCTTGTGCATCATTTGAAAGAGCCCCCCCCACTGCTACAACTCCATCATTTCTCAGCATAAGATGATCTCAGTCTAAAACTCTTGAATTAGGCTACTGCAATATGGATTTCTTCAAGAAACGCACAGCCTTTAATTTTCCCTCACATGCTTTTTTCCCCCAACACTCTTTGTTTCAGTCTTATTGATTTTTTTCTCAGAACATCAAGAAATCTTTGATATTAGCCCCAGTTATTGTTCTATAGTACCATTTTTAACTTAAGTGTTTTCTTGTTTCTGCCGTCGTCCTCTTAATTTGCAGCTTAACTCAGCTCTTTTTACTCTTCTCATATCAGCTTGGTGCCATCATGGTGTTACAACCTCACTGCGTGGCAACCTTTTACAATGGCTGCTAGTATGATGTAGTGAGTTGTCCGTAATAGTCTTGGCTGTACCGTCCTGCTGCGCAGCCTGAAGCGATGTTCTGCTCTTCGTTCCAGGCTATTAAAGTTTCCTTGGACCGCAATGAAATCTTGGCATCACAATCAAATATACAATACATATACACAGTAGTCCCTCGCTTATCGTGGGGAATCCGTACCCTGAAACCCCGCGATAAGTGAAAAACCATGAAGTAGGAATAGCAGTACAAGTAGTAAGTAGTAGTGTGTATTTATTTTTGAGGTGTTTTAAACCCTTCCCACACTCTTGCAATATTCTAAACAGTGTTTCTAAACTCTAATCCTTATAGTCCGAAAAATACGGTACTGAAATTGTTACATTAGTCACTTGTTGTGTTGGACACATTAAGGATATATCTAAAAACAAAATCTAAATTCTAAAACAACACATACCCTCACCCCACCATCTCTCCACCCTTTATGAATCTTTTTGTTAACGTCAGTGCAGTCGAACAATATTTTTAAATGCTTTTCTTCGTAACCGCGCACTGACTTTTTGGATGCAGTAGCATTCACCAACAAAAGTGCCTTCACATACGAACTTGTTATCCAGAGACGCCCGTGTTTTCTCGGATTACATCGCCGCTGCGAGGGATTTGCTGTACAGGTTTTAGAAAGCAGCCTGTATGAAATGAATATTTGATGAGGTATGCGTTCCCCATCGCAGCCACCTAATCTGATTTAGGAAAACTAACAAGATTTTGGCGTCTCCCCCCCTCCTCCCCCACTCTCATTTTATAAATGGTTGTATGAAAGAGTGGTCTTAATGGAAAAAGCAAGCCCATTTTCCAAACAGAATAATTCCCCTCTTCGTAATCTTAATGCGGCAGAGTTAACATTTGTCAGTTGTCAAGTGCACACAGCAGCAGTGGGAGGGGGGTGGGGGGTCCAGGGAGGGGCTGGAGAGAGGAGCAGTCCATTAAACTACAAATGGTGAGCATGTCATTTGTGAACCCTTCTAAAGTTGTCGGGCAATAAGATATTTTTCCACAGCGAAGGACTCGTCTTGTTGCCTACTCAGCGTACGCACACCCCAGTAGTGTCATTTGTTATGCGAGCTGCACACGGCGGGTGTGATTCAGGAGAATGCCCCTGCACAATAACCTTGGGAGGAGAGGTGGAGCAGGGAAGAGTGAGCGGAGCTGCCAGAGTTGGCCAAAGCGCTGACCTTGTCATGGCCCCACTTTTTCTTTTTTGTCTGTCTCAGCCGATTCCTTTCTTGTGTTTTCGCTTCACAGTTTGGATTTTCATCTCGCTCACTGCTTTTGAAGCATAGAAGCAGAAATGCGAAGAGTTTAGCTTTAGTGCACATTTCTCCGATGTGACTTTGTCTAGCGTGTAAAACGCGTCCTTTTCCTTTTCCTGTTTAGTGTGTGCTATAGCCGTGAGGAACTGTCTGGAGTGTCAGCACGCCCAGTTTAAGCATGAAGGTTCAACACGAAGCTTCACCGTCATGCCCAGCACTGTACTGGGAACAGCCATGTCTGCCACTGCCCAGGCAAGTCATTCAGAAATTGTCTTAAAAAACACTGGTTTAAATTGGTGTAAAGTTTTGCCTATTAAATATAATATTTCAAGGTTTGTAAATAAACTCACCCTCATTGTGCTTGCTCATCTCTTGTATAACACAATTACAGTAGACATCATTAAAAAACCTGTGTGTGTGTGTTTATATTTCCAAGTTAGTAAACTTTATTTATATACCCGTAGTACTGTTCATAGATACAATCACAAAGTGCTTTACAGAAATACATAAACTGGCTTGGGAAAAAAATAAATAAATAAAAAAAACAATTGATAAAAACACTAAATACAACATTTAACTAAAAGCTTGTCTGAATAAAAGTGTCAAGCTGCTTTTTAAAGGAATCAACAGACGGTCACATGAAGAGACCGGGGCAGGGCATTCCACATTCTGGGGGCTACAGCCTGAAAGGATAGGTCACCTCGAGGTTTAAACCGGGTCTGGGGATCTTTAGGAGGTTCAGAGCTGAAGACCCAAGGGTGCGGGCTGGAGAATAAGGAGACAACATTTCAGTGATGCACTGGGGGTGCTGTCCATTTTAAGCTCTAAAAGTCAAGACTAAAATTTTAAAATTAATTCTAAATTCAACAGGCAGCCATTGAAGAGAAGATAGAACTGGTGTAATGTGAGACCTTCTATTAGTTCCTGCTAAAAGCCTCGCAGCAGCGTTCTGGACCAACTGGAGATGAGCGACAGTAGATTTGTTAAATCATGTAAAAACAGAACTGCAATAATCTAAAGTTTAACGATAATAAATAAAAACATGAGTTATCATCTCCAGGTCAGATTTGGATAACATTACCCTCAATTTAGAACCATTTCTCAGATGATAAAAATAACTTTTTACCAGAAGCTTTGAACATTTGTCCAAGGACACGGACTGGTCGAACAGAACACCAAGATTTCTGAGGCTCGGCTGAGAATAGGAGCCCAGAGAACCGAAGTGTTGCTTGATCCAAGTAACTTTCTGTTCAGGAGCAATGATCAGGGTTTTGGTCTTGTTAGAATTTAACTGAAGGCAGTTGTTAGCTAAACAAGCCTTAATATGGGAAACAATTTAGTAATTCAGCTAACTTGTGTAATTCTGAATCATAGAAGGGACAGTACAGTTGAATGTCATCAGCATACGAAAATGGTAAGACACATTACTGAAGCTACTGAAAATCTTTCCAAGGGGGGTGATGTATAGAAGGAACTAGGGATATAAGAATACTGTATTGGATTTTTGGCCGATATCCGATACGTGGATATGTTAAAACTTATTCGGCCAATAACCAATGTCGATACCAATGTTTTATATACTTTCCTTTGTCAGACCGTAGCCCTCTTATTTAGGCTTATATGCTACAAAAATGTGCAACAGCTTTCAGAGCTGGTGACATGTATTCAGTAACAGCCATATGATATGCATAGCACTTTAACTTATATTAAATGAAAAGTGTTAAATGTTATTTATTAGCATTAGTCACCTGTGATGCTGTCTCACTTGTGAAGGCTTGTTCCAGGTTTCTAGCTGCAGTGCAGGATCCTCTGCACTCCAGTGCATGAAGGACAGCCTTTTTAAGTCCAAAGTTTTTGTCTATCCATTGCGCCGTAAGACTAATCAAGCTAACGGGGCTAACATGACTTCCAAATGTCTGTGGTAAAACTCACCCAACAAGTTGTGCTATTGGCTATTAGCTTCTCAGTGACGTCAGAAATGATAGCTTGTAACTCAGGTAACGTTACGTCAGAAAAATATCTCCGACTGAGGACGATGTAGTGAGGCTCAACATAGTCCATCAATCTTCAGAATCTGACATCCTCACCAACGAAAAATAAAACTTCAACACTGCCGACATTTTGAATTTGGGTATGGCGCACGTGACGTCATTGCGTTGCGCTGACGCTGCAGTGTCATCACGTTGTGCTGCAATGTCATCACGTTATACTGCCACTGCAGGCAAAAATGGCACCTTTTATCGGCAAGATATTTTAATGGCATGGCTGATGTCCGATATTGAAATTTAATGTTGATATCGGCCGATACCGATACCAGGCCGATAATATTGTGCATCCCTAGTAGGAATAGAATAGGACCTAAGACTGAACCTTGAGGAACACCATACAGTAATGGAGTGGTCTTAGACTGTGTGATATTCACAAACATGAAAAATATTCTCTTGCTCAGATAAGCAGAAAAATACTTAAGAACGGTTCCAGAAACTCCCAACTCGTTGCAGTTGATGTAGCAGAAAATTGTGGTCGACTGTGTCAAAAGCAGATGACAGATCCAATAAAATCAATGCTCTGTACCCATCGTTGTGTGTGTGTCTCTGTGTGTGTATATACTGTATACTTGTATTTATATATATATATATATATATATATATATATATACATGCATACATTTTATTTTATTTATTTTATTACATTTAACAGTGAACCACAAGCAACCTGCCCCTTTGTCCTCCTCTCTAGCAGCAGTAGCAGCTGACTGTTATTGTGTTAGCTCATGTCTTATTATGTTACTGCACACTGTGCTATTTGTTACACTAGACTAAGCTCTTTGTCATTTCCCCTTTGATTTGATACAGCGACTTCCAGTAAAGTCTTGTTCTTTTTCCCTGAACTGGGTGCTAGAGCTAATTTATAATGCAGTGACTGTATGAAAGCCCTCATGTTAAGGACACAGTCTCTGGAGGGGTAGCTTCACTAAACTGTTAAATTTTACGCTACACTACCAACTTATGTGCATGGATTGATACAATAGACATTTTTAGTGATGTTAATGTATATATGCTGTTTAATAGTACATTTGATGTGTTAATGGACTGATTTTCATATTTGTATTCAGAGTCCTGTAGATGTAGTCACAGGTGGCATGTCCCCAGTCAGAGACTTGGACCGGCTCCTTCAAGACATGGACATTAACCGCCTCAGGGCAGTTGTTTTCAGAGATATTGTGAGTTGTACAGGAAAGACATGCCTATAATGTGCACAAACCTGCTCCTCTCATTTTCAATACTTTGTAAAAGAAGACATAACCAGACTGTTTTAGTGTATTTTGTTTGTTTCAGGAGGACAGTAAGCAGGCTCAGTTTCTGGCTCTAGCTGTGGTCTATTTCATCTCAGTCCTCATGGTGTCAAAGTATCGAGACATATTGGAGCCGCACAATGACAAGAGACACCCTCAGCGTTCACAGTCTTCAAGGAGTACAGGTATGCAGAGGTTTATTATTGCCCACTGCCTAAGATGAAGACAGAGTAACAATGTTTTTGTCATTGTCTGTGTATGCATTTAAAACTGTGTCAATTAATAAATGCACTTATAAGAAGTTTATAATTTCCTTTAGCCAAAAGTACAAGATAATGCTTCTGTCTGTGTTTGTATCTGCATTAGTTTATCATCCAAATGCATCCTGAACAATTGCACATATTTGAAATACACTAGGAATTAAACTATCAGGGGAAAAAAAATCAGCAGTTGATTACTTTTGAAGTCTGTTCTATTCAAGATGGCTGCCATATTAAAGTCACCTTAACGAGCACAGAAAAGGCTATAACTCAGCCATTCTTACTTAAATTGCACTCTAATTTGTTGTTGTAGTAGATGAAACTCCTCCTCAACACATTCTCTAAGCACAGATCAAGATCTGTTTTTAAACTTTGCCATTAATATTAACAACTCTGTCTATTAGCAAAAACAAATTCATGAGCCTCTGGATGGGTAATATTGTAACCTTCAGAAAACATTCATCAGGTTTATGTCATAACATTTAGGAGTCGTCTCATTACAAAATGGCCACCACAACCAGTTGACCTTGGAGTACATCAAAAGCAAACCAATTTTACAGTGTCATGTTGTAGTAGCCAAACTTTATCCCCATCTTATCCTTTCATTGCCTTAAATCAGTGCTTCTCAATTATTTTCTGTTATGCCCCCCTCCCCAGGAAGATGTAAACATTTTGCGTCGCAATCCAAACTCTCCGCTGCGATTGTAAATAGTATAATTTGTCTATAAAATTGTTATAAGTACAGTACACCTCTGCATAACATTGTGTCCTTATTAACATTAAAGAAAATAAAGAATATAGATCAACTTACAATGAATATTAACTTTATTAACATTATTTTATATTCTGTAACAGAAACAACTTGAAGTGCATCAGTTTGCCTGAAAATAAAATCAATTCTTATTTAAACTGTAAACATTTTTGACCATTTGATACTGAAAAATAAAATGTAACCAGTAAATAATAATAAATTTAAATTGATCAGCAACATTTTAACTCAAGAGTGTTATATAAAACATTCTGACCTACAAAGCAAAAATGAATAAAATAATTTGCGCTGATTTATTTTTAATCAAAATGAGGAAGTCAGGATCAATTAGCACAATCATCAATAAAACTAAAAAAAGTTGTCAACACCAAAGAGAAAGAGGGGACAGGTAAACCTCTTGCTTTGAGTTTACTCTTTGTCACATGCATGCTGGGGGTGACGAGTATCCATGAGCGTCATAAAAACAGCAGCGGTGGTGGCGGAATTATTTATTTATTCTCACAGCAGCAGAAGGGAGCGACACGGTTCATGCATGGCTCCCAAAACGACAAGGCAGGCATAACAAACAAAACAAAAAACTACTCCCTGCAGCAAAAAAAAAAAGGTGTGTTCCCCAGGGTCACGCACCCCCCTGGCATCACCCTGGTCACCCCCTCTATTTGAGATGGACTGCCTTAAACCTTTATATTAACTGTTTGCATCAACCCGAGACATGAACCACTGGACCGACTGTAATGAAACTCAAAGTAATTATGTATTTACATTTTTTTAAAAACAGGGGTTTCCCCAAATCAAAGCAGTTGCCACAGCCAATCAACATGGGGGTCCTCTCCCAGAACAATTTGAATAAAGTACAGTAGATGTGATTTCCTGCATTTTGGTGTATTTTAATGGGTTGTTAAATATCTAAAATTTGCAGACCCCTGGGGTTCTGGGGACCTCAGTCTGAGAACCACTGCTGCAAATTATCCCATGAACTTTAAGACAAATCTTAATATAACTTTCAGAAAAGAATCACTAGATGTGCGTTTACAACTGATTTGCGTTTGTAGTCGATCCAGTTCAAGATGGCTGCCACAGCTGGACTTTTCTGTTTTTTTTTTTAACCCTTAAAATATCAAGAAACAAATAAGTACCTGACTGTCTTTCATCTGCTGGATCTTTTTTAAAAAGCCATTCTTTTTCTTTACTAGCTTTTTTCTTTCCGGGCTGCGGTGGAGCCTGTGTCCATCTTTAGCAGTCACTGTGCGAGAGGCGGGCAAGTCCACACAGAGACAAACGAGCCAAACAACCTTACACACTCCCACTTACACGTCGGAGCAATTTTAAAACCTGTATAAATGAAACCAGCTAACAATTAAAAATGTATATTTTAAATTTTTTTTACCTCGTTTCCCTCAGTTTTAATCACCTCCTGAATCTTTGTGGAGCTGCACCAGTGCTGTAACAAAATAATTTTGCCGTGACTTTATGACTCATATTTGTCACTGTTATCTGTGTTTTTAGACAGCGATGTTGTTTCTGGTGGAGCTGAGGTCGAAAACGGCTTCTCTCTGAGACGCTATGATTCTGGTCTCGGTGAGGACCACACCTCGGCTGCAGCAAGCGAGGCGGACCTGTCATCCTCTGGCGTAATTCATGGTCCAGACGCCGTCTCTGAAGCCCTGTCTACGCTGTCATCCGAGGTCAGACCCGCTCCGTCTGACTCAAAGGGCAAGAATGTGAAAGACATTTTACGCAGCCTTGTCAGCACCCAGTCTGATGATTTCACGGTAGACCCAAGTCTGCTGCCACCAGCGTTCCTCGGACTTGTGGATGATGTGGCCAGAGACTCATCCCATCAATTTCGCTCTTTTGATAGGTATGAACATTTACACCAGCCTACATACAGTTCAGTGTTTTATGTTTTGTACTACACCTTGCTGACCGTGGGGAAATAAGTTGGGGGTGGGGGCTCTGTTTATTGAGACTTGACAGGTTTGTCAACCTCTGAAAACCCAACTGATACAAAGTTGACAATCGGATGCCATTTTTTCCAACATACCTGCAGAGGACGTTTGAAAGTCAGACCTTGAAGTCATCTCGGTTTGTATTCTCAGAGGAGGCCTTTCAACATATTCTGTAACAAACACTTTTCTGACAAGGAGCTTTAGTCTTTTTCTTTGAACTCCCACTCTTCATTCTTTTATGCAAAATGTAACAAGATAAAGGGATGTATGGAGATCCTAGGAAAAACAGGAGACTTAAACACCAAGCTCAAAGGCAGCTGCTTGTTTTCATGTGATGTTTAAAAGCTCTTTTTCCATCTTTTGCATCAAACATTCACAAAGCATCTCCTAATTTTCCTGAAAAACAAATAGAAGAGAATAGTTTGCACTACCTGTGATGGTACAGGCTGAACAGTCAGAGGCTTCAAAGACAGCAGGGTTCTGAAGTTGCAGACGAACCCAGGTGAGAGAAGACAGCTACTGGTCTGGTTTCTATTTAGAAGCATTGGTTCTTAGACATTTTGCACACGGCATAAAGCAGGTTCTGGGTAAAGAGGAAAGGAAAAGTGAGATGGAAGGAGGGGGTGAGGAGGAGATGGGATTCATATCAGAGTTTTCAAGTTGTGAAGAAAATGCTAGAGTTTTCTTTCTCTCGCTCACAAGCACAGTTGGACTACAGGCCGCCGCCGACTGTGGGAATTCCACAGCATTTCAGCGATGGCGTGCCGTTATCTGCGGAATGCTTTGTCAGGTCTCAGGATGCTCCTCATATCAGGGGGATTAGACTGGCTCCTGTCCGCTGAGCGCACTCAGTAGGAAGAGAGGACGACAGGAGAGCTGGAGAGCGTAGACTAACAGCTCACTCCACGCCCACAGGAGCCTCTTTCTGCAGAGAGCAAACCTGATTTCTGCTCCTTTTTACGAAAAATAAATGAAAACTTTATCTACACACATAATAATAATAATTTTATTATGGAAAGCATTGACAAGCTACTTTTTCAGCTTAATAAATTCTAACTTAAGACAATGTAATGCACTTATCTAGGGTAGTTTATTAATGAAACTGAACAATTAAGGTTTTACTAACATGGTACATGGTACCTTTTTAGATTTTTTTTAAATATATGCATTATTAAATGTTTATTTACAATTACATTCTCATCCCTTAATTTTTTTTTTATTAAAGTCAGAGTCAGAGTCAGAGAGTCTTTATTGTCATTTGCACCACATGTCGTACATGTGATGAAACAAAATTATGTACACAGGGTCCCAGTTACATCCAACAATAAAATGTAAAATGAAACATTATTAAGATCTAAGATGTGAACTAAGAAAAACACCAACTAAAAATACACTAAGCACTAATATCATAGAATA
>JARVLU010000437.1:22948938-22960527 GCA_031762415.1 Simpsonichthys santanae
ATAATAAAAACAGTGCCTTTTATATCAGTGAGTTATTTTGATGGAATGTCTGATGTCCGATATTTAACTTTATCGCTAATATCGGCCAATACTGGTAATATCGTTAATCCCTACTCTTGGACGCTTTGTCAGGGAAAATGAAAGCCTTGGGAATGTTTTGACATTTTAGAGACTCCCTCTCCATCAGTCATAACCCAGTAATATACCTTTTGAGCAGTTGAGGTCCATTTTCTTGCAAAATGGATTACTAAATACCAGTTTGTGCTTCCATTTTATTGCAATTATTTGTGATATTTGTGTACAATGACAATGCAACAGCAACAATTTGTGCTTGTGCAGCTCTGTTTAAGATTTTTTTTTTTTCCTTTGACTGTGAGTTTACTCAGAATGGAACAATTATTCTCTTTTTTTTAACTGTCAGGTGCCACCTCCTGAACTAAGCACTTTTCCATGATTTTGCAGTTGGGATGTCTTGGCTCCTTGTGGCTTTTTAAATTAGCTTAATTTCACCATTTTTTTGGACTCTAATTTAAATTATCGCAAGTAATGCCGAGTAATGCCGGGAGCCGAGAGGTAGAGCAGCTGACTTAGGACCAGAAAGTCACAGATTCAACTCCCAGCCATTCCCATATGTTGTGATGTCCTTGAGCAAGACACCCAATTCCTTACTGCTCCACGGGCACTCACATAGTTGCCCACTGCTCCTCCTGGGTGGATCTCGTGTGATGGGTTAAATGCAGAGAACTAATTTTGTCATTGTGTAGAAACATGCAATGATGACAACACAAAGCACTTTATTATTATTATTATTAATAATAATATTTTTATTATTGTTATTATTAATATTATTAATGGGATTGTCATGTTTGTGTTGTTTTGCAGGAATGGCAGAACTCCATCCAGAAGAATGCAGGCCTGGCCTTCATTGAGTTGGTCAACGAGGGCAGGTAGGTCACCCTGACCAGCAGCACCTCATTTTCTCTCCAGTCTTTTCCCATTGGACTTTTTCCAGTTTCTCATTGTTTGGATCAGATCACATCATAGCTAGTCCACCCCTACCCCCACAACCGCCCACCATTTCCCATCCAGGCCTCTTAAGATCCCCAGGGTCCCTGTGATGGTGCGGCTATTTAAGATTCTGGACAACAATCGATGATTGGGGAGAGTAGAGAGGTTTGGGAGTGAGGATTGAAGACCTGTGAGTTCAAGGCTTCATTCAATACCTGCTCATTCCACAGGGATTTGGGAGGAGCGAGGTTAGGCAGAAGGTGACACGAGCTCTGATTGCTCGTTCCTCTGTGACACTGGAGGAAATCACTCTTGATTTCTCTCTGTCCATCTGTCAGTTTATACCTTTCTGACCGAGCCTTTTTATGTCTGCAATATTTTTTTCTGTCTTTTTCCATTGAAGTCTCCCCCCATCTCATTCTAATAAGTGACCCTCATTCTTTACACTATTACTCTCTGTACTTTTATCAATTCCTGAATTAACAAACCCTAATCTTTATTGATTTACACAGTTTATAATCGGCAGGTGCTAATCCCTTGTAGAGCTAATGGGATTAGCAGTGTAGTCCTAAAGAGTTGGATGTTATTTCACCTTAAGTAATGATTACTGCTGAAGGTTGCTTACCTTAAAATGCATATTTAGTAGGGATTAGTCAGTGGAGTGGTGGTGCAGAGGTTAGAGAAGGGCTTATGATTGTAAGGTCGCTGGTTCGACTCCTCAGACCGACAACATCAAAATGTGGGTGGGAAAGGTGATCAAGTTTTCAAGTCAGGGTTCTTTGTCATTCTCATCGCATGTGGTACATGTGGTGGAACAAAATTGTGTACACAGGGTTCCAGTTACATCCAACTAAAGTATAAATTGTAAAGAAAAACAGTAGTAAGATCTAAGCTATGAACTAATAAATACGCTTAACTAAGATCACGCTAAACTCTAATAGTACAAAACACGCCCACAACGGCCTTCACCTGATGGCGGCTCTCTGCTCCACACAGAGTTCTGGTAGTTTGGTGCTCTGTGGTTGCGTCAGGAAAGGCGTTCAGCGTAAAAACAATTTTTCGTACCATTTATTTTGCTGTGGTGATCCTTGAGGAAGGGGGCAGCTGAAAGAAGGAAGCAGGGGTTAGTTAGTTCAATTCAATTTATTTATATAGACCCAAGTTACAACAGAAGTCTTACCAGAGCACTGTACAGAAACATTCATATACATAAAAGTAAGTTAACACTATTTATCTGAGGAGCAGACAGCTTTTAATTTAACTCCATTGCAGAACTCTGATGTTGAGCAAGTACAAAGGCGACAGTGGAAAGGAAAAATGCCCTCATGAGGAAAAAACCTTCAGCAGAATCAGGCTCAGGACAGACAGCATCTGCTTCAACTGACTGAGCTTGAGAGGAACAGATACACAATGGCAGGTTAAGAATCACGTTGAGATAGAAATAGTATCAAATGAAAACTATTCATTTTAAGAATGATATCAGCTTGTCATCTAGTAGTCTGAAGTGTATGGCATCATAACAAGCCAACAATAACTATAGGATTTATAAAAAAGGAAAGTCTTCAGTCCAGTCTTAAAACTGGTCAATGTGTCAGCCTCATCGACAGAAACTGGAAGTTGGTTCCACAAGAGAGGAGCCTGAAAACTGCAAGATCTTCCTCCCATTGTGCTTTTAGAAACTATAAGGAACGAGAGTAAGCCCGCAGTCTGAAAAAGAAGTATTATGTTAGTCATTAACAAACAAAATGACAAAGAATTATTAGTGCTAGAAGTTTTTTCCTCTGTAGAAACACCAAATATTTCAATTTCAAGTTTTTGCTTTTTTAAACTGAGCTTGATGGGACGACACGGTGGCACGGTTGGTAGAGCTGTTGCCTCTCCATGAGAAGGTTGCTGGACCGAATCCCGTCCCGTGACCTTTCTGAGTGGAGTTTAGATGTTCTCTCTGTACGTGAGTGGGTTTTTTCCAAGTACTCCAGTTTCCTCCCACAGACCAAAAACATGCATGTTAGGCTGATTGACAACTCTAGATTGTTCCTAGGTGTGAGTGAGAGAGTGAATGGTTGTCTTGTTCATCTCTTTGTGTCCCTGTGATGGACTGGAGACCAGTTCAGGGTAACCTGCCACTTGCACCCTGACTGCTGGACACGGTGACCCCCGTGACCCAGAAAGGAAGAAGCAGGTGAAGATAATGAATGAATGGATAGATTGATGGTTTTATAATAGTCAGTTAATGGACTAAACTTTTTTTTTTCCAACCTTACATTGAATTCCAAACTTTCATCCATATTTTTACTTGTATGCCATGTTGGCATATTTCATGAATCATTGAACAGATTTGAATGAAACTTAAAATAATTATTGGATGCACATCTACAACCATTAACTTTCAAAATCAACGTGATTTAAGACGGTCTTCATAGCCATCTGACAGCAGAATGTCAAAAGTGACTAAATCTGTGAATTTTACAGATTTAGAGCTAACGTTGCGTTGCTGAGTCATCCCCAAAATGTTGTGATATCATATATAACTTTATTTTTCAGATTGACCTAAAACAGCTATACCTTTGTCATTCCTCAACATTTGATGATTGAACCTGTAGCATGAAATGCAAAAAGATCAATAAATGCTAAGTCTTAAATTGTTATTTTTGTACTTCAAAAATCGTTCCCAATGTTTGGAGTGTGATAGCCAGATTGCAACTGAACCTCATCCCCCCACCAACACATTTTCTTTTTGACTTAATCTTTTTAATTTGGTGATTTAAAAATACTGTATATCCACATTCTTGATTTTGTGTTGACTTGAGATGAAATAATAAGATAAAAGATAATTGAAGCTTCTTTACAAACCACAGGAGCCAGAAAGAGGCCATGTCACAACAAACTGGACCCTCTTGTTTTGTTGTCTAACTAGTGAGCAAAACTATAAACAAGTTTAATACTTACTTATGCTTAAATTATCCAATGCAAATTAAAGATTGTGTTTTATATTTGTGACCAACAGTCTAGCAATAAATGTAATGTTTAAAAAAATTGATGATTTTGTGATTAAAATACTGTAAACACAGACAAAAGTAGTGAGGAAATATAAGCTGATTGGAGTAACATTTCTGTGGAATACAAAACCTTTTTTTTCCTGAACATATATTTTATAAAACATACTTTTTTTAATGATACAGTTGTGTCATTTTAGATAGACCATGTTCTCTGATTCTTCCAGCTAATACCTGATACCTGTATTCTAGCATTTTTCAGTAATCCAGTAATGTTCACAGTCAAACTCCCTGTTTGAGGAAACAACCGTCACACATTAAAGACAACTAAAACACGCATTTAGTCTTTAAATTAGCAGAACAGCTCCTTATAATATCAAAGTTCATGCTCAATAATCCAGGTTAAAAAAAAAATCCAGACAATCAAACAACTGGACTGTTTTGAACCACTTTGGCCATGGCTGCCTCAGAGGAGTCAACGGGGGAGAGGGTGGACTCCAGGAATCGTCTTTTCACAAGCAAACTGGTTGGTCCACTATGTGAGTGTGCTGCTTGTGGCACTGAGTTTGTTGTGGCTCCTTGGACTGATGAAGTCCTTTGGATGAAGCGCAAAAAGTCTCAACAAAAAAGAAACCATCCAGATGACCAGACAGAACGCTGTTGGAGCTCATCATAAAACTATTGACAAGACACAAAGTTCCATTTGGGGATAATATAAAAGATTTATCCATTTAAATAAAAATATTTACTAAATAAACACTTGTGAAAAAAATATTTTTTCTGTCCATTCAGATTGTTCATTCAGCCTGAAGAGTTTATTTATAATAGATTTTGTTGGTGGATAAATGTTGGGTAGTTGTTTTCTAAACCAGCTTTAGACTGTATCCACATGTGCAGTCATTAAAACGGAGGTCCATAAAGAAGGTCAGTTGTTGGGTTATTGATAGGAAGGCCTGAATAGAGTCATGGAGGTTGAAGAGGCCCCAGTGTCTGCTCCCCTGCCGCACTGTGCTGAAACAGCAGGCTTAGGTTACAGTCGTACTCGAGCCGCTGACCTCTTTTCCCACCTTCAGCCGCAGCCTGCTAAGCCTGCCCTCCACCTCTCCTCCCTGTTTTCTGCTCTGTTATTGTTCCACTTTACACAGCTCTGACCTGCAGGCCTGCAGCGAGGCTTCTTTGACCTGTACACACAAATAACATGCGTATTTCATCTACACTGATAAGAGCAGGGATGGGGGCTACGTATGTTATGAGCAGAGGTCCACCCTCTTGTCAGATGCATATCATTAACAAATCAATTAGCACCTGAACCCCAGGACAAATCTGGTTTGATTTGGTTTTAAATGCAATTTTCTGCTCATTTTGCACGATTCTCTTATTACCATTTTATGGATGTTAAATTGCTGTTTTTGTTTTCAGATGGTTTCCATTCTTTCAGTACTGTAAAATTTCAGATTACATGATGTTTCTCCTTTGATTGGATTTTAATACTTATTTTCTCACTCTAAAAAAATGTAAGGAGTTAAATGTACTTGCACATTTTTACTGATGACCACTTCTTGTTATCCCCAGACTTCTCAGTCACACCATGAAGGACCATCTGGTTCGTGTTGCAAATGAAGCCGAATTCATCCTGAGCAGACAAAGGGCTGAAGACATACATAAACATGCAGAGTTCGAGGTAAGATAATGCACAGTTCTGGCAGCAACATTTTAATAGGTAATCACATGTATGTGGGCAAATTACATTTATTTCAGAAATAAGGAAATATTGAAAGTTAATAATTGTGTTGTCATATTTTTTTTTGTATGTAAATCAGCTTCATCATGCAGTGTTATTTGATCACAGAAGTAAACTATAAAAACTGCATAATTTAAATATTGCATGCTTGTGTTTTATAGTAAAACTGATCTGCAGACAAGTTATGATTTTTATTTTTTTATAGCTAAAAGAAAGTGGTTGGGTTGAAAAGCAGTGGCATTGTTAACCATCTGGTTGAAATCTGCATTTATTGGCACGAGTATTTCATATTTATGATATACCTAACCATAAAGAAAAAAGACAAACAGGCACACACACCAGTATAAATTTTGTGTGTTGATCATTTATGGCACATATAACCAATCACTGTGTAGTGCTTATATACCACTTTAAATCTTGCTCTACCTGCAGAAATACAACTTCTCCTGCACTTCCTCCTACTACCAGTACATCTTTTTACAAATGCTGCCTTACACTGACAGCTGCTGTACCAGCTCTGTTTTGACCCAACAACACTCTGTTCTGCCACTTCCTGCTCAAACTTTGCTACACTTCATTCTGTTTTTTAGATCTCACCAAAATAATTTTCTGTCTTGCTGAGGTCATGTCCATTATTATCCCACTGTGGGTCTATTTTGGTAGTGACAGGGATATGGGGTCCTTCTCCTCTTTCCATTGCTCCCTTGCTCATTTCTCAAACTTGCCAATACTACAGGTGACAGACTCAAGAGTATCTGGCTTGAAGGAACTGACTGTTTAGACCTATTGTATCCAGCCCCACAACTCTACACCCACTTCACTGTCAAATTATGCTTTTCTATGCAAGTTTAAAAGAGACTAATTTGGGTGAATTGGAATCCCTAAAGACTGTTGGAATCCAATTGTAATGGTTTTTGCAAAACCGTTTACTGTATTTTTATTTTTTCAGGGGTTCCTATCATTTCTTTATTTTATTTTATTTTGTTTTTGTTTTATTTAGACTCCTCATCTTTGAACTTTTTCATCTTTAACTCAAACTAGGTTTAATATTCACTCTGCTCCAGATTTGCAGTCTGTAATCTCAACCTCCCATTAAAGACAAACACAGCTAAAAATCTGTTTATTACCCAGTAAACCAGCCACTAGGGAGCACAAGCCAATGTGTGCTGTTCCCGAGTGGTGTTGTGTAGGATGGCTGTTGTGCTTAAGAAGAAGAAAATATTAAAGTCGCAGAAGAAGATCAAATACTGGAAGTTGAGAAAGAGCAAATGCGAGGATTTGAAAAAAAGGAACTGTTGAAGGCCTCGTGTAGTAAGGAAGAGCTTCCAGATGACTAAACTACTACAGCAACGGTGATTAGAGAGAGGATGGAAGGTACTTAATGTGTATTTGGGCAGGCAAAATACAGGTAGTCCCCGGTTTACGGCGTCATCGGTTTACGGCGTTTCGCGTTTACGGCCGCCGCCCCCCAGTGACGTCATCACACCTCACGGACTTTTTTATGCAGCATTTTATGTTTTTTTTTTTTTTCTTTCATTTTTTTTTTTAGGGTATTTTGTTAGCTAACCGCTTGGAAACACATTAAAACACATTAAAAAACATTAAAATGGCCATTCTAAGTTGTTTTGCATTGAAAAAACATGTTTAAAAAGACGCTACCAATCGCCGTTTAGTTTCGGTTTCGGTTTACGGCCGAAAATCCACGTTTACGGCCACCAGGGGGAGCAGTTTCGGTTTTACGGCTGAATCGGTTTACGGCCGAGCCGTTAGAACGGATCTCGGCCGTAAACCGGGGACTACCTGTAATTACTAATTATTGTCAAATTTCAAACAATATTATCGTTTATCGCAATAATTTCTGAGACAATTCATCGTCCAGCAAAATTTGCCATCGTGACAGGCCTAGTTAAAAGCCATTTCCTTTTGGTTTTCATCATCAAAAGGATCCACACAGACAACTAGACAAGACAATTTGGTGACAGTCATATCACATTACATTATTTTTAAAAGGATACTAAATTATCTGATTCTTTTTTTTCTTTTCCTTGTTAGCAGTCTTTTGTAAAAGTGATAGCATAGGGATATGAACTGAAATACATGTACTCTTCTGACATCCCTGCAATTATTTCAGGCTTTTGGAAAACAGCTTTGAGTTCTTTTGGGTGTGTCAGAGTTATTCCTTTGCACAAAAAAAATAATAATAATAATAAATAAATAAATAAATAAAAAAGCTAAGCCTTTATCTGCAGAATAAAACAGCTCTTATTAATCTGTGTTATGTGTTAAGGCTGACGAGCTGCCTGACCCAATGTGAGCCTTTGTGTTTGTGTGTTTGTGTTGCTTAGTGGGTGTAGTGTAAGTGCTATCTTTTGTATCAAAGCGACAAAAAGGATAGAAATGCCAAGGTGAAAGCATTATGTAAATTTTAAAGCTGAACAATGTGTTTGAGTGTGGAGCCATTATATGTGACAGACAATAGGCAGTAGCACTGAGAGTCCACAGCTCGGACAATATGATCCAACCAAGGACACCGCAGCCAGGACACATTTTTAGGTCCCATCCTGTCACTTTGTTTATGCTGAAATTTCACAGAATTCACCCACAAAATGTAATATTTTGCAATTAATTAGGATTAAGAAATGCAGATATTGTTGAAATGGATGTATCAGAATTTCAAATAAGATGCAGTTCTTCTGGGATCTTTAGGGTTCATTTTCTCATTTTGTATTTGTATTTTTTGCTACACGTAAAAAGCAAAGCCATGCTTCGGTACAATTTTCTTGTTTCTGTGATTTGCATCTGTAAACTCTAGTTCAGATCATTTTGAAAAAAAAAAAAAAAAAAGGTTCAGTTTTACAAAAATTTCCTCACATTGCACTATAAATATGTGCATTTTTTAAATTTCCCTACTCCTGAGTCTGGCATCTCTCACATCTAACGCGGTGGCTTCCTTCCAGTTTGTATGATTAGTTTAGAGTGAAATCATGAAAGGAAAGCCTTTTTGCAAAATATAAGTAAAAGAAGAAATCATGTGACAGTGCTTCATAGCTGAACCTGCCTCTTTTGTCTTCCGATCATAATGAGATCCTAGTGTGTGTTTTATTTTATTTTATTATTTATTTTTCTTGGCAATGTGCTGCAGAGGTTTTAGTAGTTGGCTCATGTTTCTTGTTTTCTAGCTGAACACAAGTCCACCAAAACCTAACGCTTGCAGTCTGGGTCTCACTGCCAATCAGATAATCCTCTATTGATGACAACCTCCAGCGAAACTCCTCCAACAGCGCTCTGATTTCCCACACTTGTTTCTCTAATTGGATGCATGGTGGTGCAGATGGTATCAACTCCATTAATATCTGCGCTTCCATTGGTGTTCTCTGAGTACTGAATGAGGATGAATGGAGACTAAATTAGCTGTAGGTGAATGATCGTTTGTTTCTGTGTGCCCCAGTGATTGAACTTGTTCAGGGTGTACCTCGCTTCTCTAATGACTCCTGGAGCAAGGCCCTGTGACCCTGCACAAGATGAAGCGGATGTATGGATGTATGGATGGATGGATGGAATTTGGCATAAAAGGCATTTTTGATATTTAAAACAAATGGAAGTCTTTACTTATGTGAGTAATTGTCATTTTGAACCGCAAATTGACTCAAACAACCATTGTCCCCACAGTCTAGCAGCCATTATGAAACGCTAGACTGTTTTTACTTCAGAGAAAATCAATCAGGAGCTGCTTGAGGGTGGCACGGTGGATCAGTTAGTAGAGCTGCTGCCTTTCAGACAGAAGGTTGCCAGATTGAATCCCAATCAGGGACCTTTCTGGTCTGTTTGCATGTTCTCTCCGTGCATGCGTGGATTTTCTCTGGGTACTCCAGTTTCCTCCAACCGACCAAAAACATGCATGTCAGGCTGATTGGTAACAAGGTTATGTTATTGATAAGTTGTCTCTAGGTGTGAGTGAGAGTGAATGGTTGTCTCATTTGTCTCTATGTGTCCCTGTGATGGACTGGAGACCTGTCCAGAGTGTCCCCTGCCTATTGCACAGTGACTGCTGGACATGTGCACCAGTGACCCCCGAGACCCCAAAAGGAAGAAGCATAAAATAACTGCACCATTCTTACAAATAAAACATTTATTAAATATCTTGTATTTTATAACATTTATTTACATCACATGTCAAACTCAAGGCTCTGGGGCCAAATGTGGCCCTCATTGACATCTTGTCTGGCCCCCAAGATGTTATTTCAAACATAAAATCCTTTTATAACTTTCATTTTTTTCAGTAATGTTTGATTATGATGTCAAAAGTGCAATAGAGAATGTCAAATGAGACCAATCAAACTCTTGTTGAGGAACCTGCAACCAAGAAAAGATGTCGGGTATCTAACTTGAGTTAATGTAGATTCTGAAACTGACCCTTGGTTTGAAAAAGGGTTTTATTTTTGGCCCCTTTTAGTAAGTGAGTTTGACACCCCTGATTTAGATTTGTTCTGTGAAATTTCTAATTGAATCTACACTCATAAAATCACAGCAATATCACAAAACTTAAATTCTTTGAATGCTTGTGAATTATGTCTCTTCTTATCCCGTCTGGCTTCTTTACTGTGCAGTGAGACGATGTAATGTTTGTATAATTGCAAACGGAGTTTGACGAGGCGCCGTGGCCCCTTCTGATTTTCATCCGTCTATCTTTTTACTCTTTGTAGAAGCACATGTTCAGGTGATGAGGTCACCAAAAACCCATCTGTCAACGCACATAAAAAGGCAACAGGATTCATCGTTATTACTGCAGAGGCACATTTTTACGTTTTTGAGCTCTCTCTGGTTGATATGTTCGCAAACGTTGAGCTAAAACAAATTATTTGCACTTCTGTGTTTGTGCAGGGGGGTGTCTGACACAAGTTCAAACGAAATGGCGTACAATATTACAAGCTTCATTTTTACCTTAATGGTTTGATGACAAACTTTCTGCTATTGTGTCTTTCAAAAAATATTTCCAAATACAGTATATTCATTTGGAAAAACATGCTTTACTGTAATTTTTTTTGACAAATATTCAAAACACTTACTGAAAACAAAAATGATCATCCTTGTTTTATATATGAAAATACATGTTTATTAAAGCAAGCTGCAGTAGCCTATTGTAAATACAGTATGTTCTTTCTAACAAATCAGACCAACTGAAAATTGGTTCAAAATTAAGGTCGTTGTGATGAGTTTACACAAGCTTCTCTTTAAAGAGAAATGTACAGCATAATTCAAACCTTTAAAAATGTCTAAATTATCTTTTGATTAGGGTTAGCCTTGCACACTGCTGTTTTCATTTACGTGAAGTGGATGGGAAGAGGAAATAAACTGGTGTAAAGAATCAAAGGGGAGAAATTACTCTTTAAAACAACCTACCTGTTACCTCTCTTTCTCTTTTTTTTAACATTATTCAATTCAAGTAAACTTTACTGTCCAAAACATTCAATGAAATGCAGATTTGTCTTTGACATCTGGCTCATAAAAAACAACACAAGTTATAAATGACATAAAAACTTTAGAGACTCAGAGAGATTCCTAAATTATTTATTGTCATACACACCACATGTGGTACATGTGGTGGAATGAATTATATACACAGGATCCCAGTTACATCCAACAATAAAATTTAACAATCAGTTAAAAATACACTAAGCACTAATATCATAAACACAATAAATGCAATATGCTGAACAGCAGCACGAACAAGAGTCTGTGTGAGCAGATGAGCACACATGAACACAGTAACATGAAACAGATCAGCAGCAACATGAAACAGATCAGCAGCAACATGATGTGATTTTTCACAGTGATTATTCTGGT
>JARVLU010000437.1:22994841-23012212 GCA_031762415.1 Simpsonichthys santanae
TTCTCAGCGTTTTTTTTTTTTTTTTTTTTGCAGAGAAAAACAACTTTTTACATGAAGGCACAAGTTTCAACCGTGAATTTTGGAGCTTTGATAAGATGGAGGTTTTTTCCCCGAGGTCGGCCTGTTAGCTTAGCTTGTAGCTTAGCTTCTCAGCTTAGCTGCTTTTAACGATCCACAAACACGATTTTGGACGGTTAAAACAGATTTTTAAAGAGAAAGGGAGTGGTCAGTGAAGAGCACCGGAGTTGAACCTTTTGTCATCCAGTGTCTTCAGTAGAAAGAGAGAGACATGAAGAAGCGATAAAGCCAATAAATGAAAATGAGGTCGATAATTTTCATTTATCATGCAATTAATTGATTTATTGTTTATCGCGACAGGCCTAGGTACAGCACAGGTTGAACAACTAGGAGATAAATTTAGAGAGGCCAGACTGAGATGGTTTGGACATGTCCAGAGGAGGGACAGTTAGAAGCATGTTAGAAATGCGGCTGCCAGGAAAAAGACAAAGAGGAGATATATGGATGCAGTTAGAGAGGACATAGAGGTAGTTGGAGTGAGGATAGAGGATGCAGAGGACAGAGTGAAATGGAGGAGGATGACTCGCTGTGGTGATCCCTGACGAGGGAAAAGCTGAAAGATGAAGAATATGATAACATCTGATAGGAAAAGAAGCCCAAAATAAACAGAATATTTCCCCAGGAACATTATCTTCACTTGGCATTGTTCTACTTTATATATTTGTTCCAGCTCACCCACCACCTCTGTTTGAAATCCACTGGTGTTTTTGAAAAGACGTTTGATTATTATATTTGTGTGTGTAAAAACACAATGCAAATCTATTAAGACACAACAATAGTAATAGTAGTAATAGTTTAAATTAATGCCCAGGGGCGCAGTGGATCTGGATTCAAATTTCTTCTCATGTAAAAGTTCTGTCCTCTTTTGCATGCACACTTAATGTGGTCTCCAGAATCTTTTGATCAGCATGTTTCTTTAACACACTTAACACATGCAGAATTGACATGTGTTAGCTTTATTCATCTGTTATCAATCAACAAGCACACACACACATCCTGACATGTTTCATGCATGTGTGTTTAGTTACACACACACCATCGGTAACATGTCTGTGCTCACACTTGACTTTATTCTTGGCATGCAAATGAAGGGATTGATTTGTTAAGTGATGTTTTAACATCCTTACAGACAGTTCTCCATAAGTCCTTAAAAGGTTTTTTTAGGACCAGTGAGGGAAGGAGGAAAGTGTTCACTGTCACCTCGTTAAGACTGGAGCGAAATCCAGCTCGATCCAGTTCATAAAGCTCACCACAAACCACAGCGAGCTACAGAAACTCTTATGACAAGCCCAGTACAGACGCAGAGCCTGGAGAAACACAACATTTAAGGAGAGAATTTTTTTACTAATAACATGAAATAACAATATATATTTTGTGAAGTAAATCTCTCATAGTATTTAGTAAATAAAGCTGTGAAGCTAATGCTGAATTTGGACTAGAAATTCCCTGTTTGCTTCTCAGAACAGTAATGTCCACAGGCTGGGCACGTCTGATCACTTGCCATCCCTTGACTGAGGTCTCTAATTGGGATTGTATGTTAGAAACTTTTATTGTCCTCTAAGCTTTAACATATTGACAGTCACATAGTCTTCCTGTCATTTTTCTTTAAAAGCCTAAAGTCCGAATTGGCATAAAAGCAATATAAATATGTAGACCAAACGGCTATAGGGGTATAGCAGTCTTCTTGTGCATCACAAGATTCAGAATCTGTTGTTGTAAACAAATCTCTGCATACAACAAAAGGGACCCCCACTGCTTCAGAGGTGTACTTTATCAAACCTGTAACAATAGAAATGAGGCTTTCCAATGACTTCTACCCCCTGTTAGCATTTACATAAAGGCATGCTAAATTATTCATTAATTATCAGTGAGTCCCTTGTGGGATGGGAAAGACACACACGCTGGCTGCTAATTGGCACATCAATAATCCAGCATGGTTCTCCTCATGGATGCCACCTCAGGAATCTGCTATCTGCCCCAGCCTTCTGCTCAGATGTTTCCACAGTTTCCATGAGGAAAAGCTTCCACACCTGCTCACGAATCATTTAGTTAATGGGTAGTTGGAACATGCCTCTTTACACTTAATAATTGTTTAATATATTTAATAGCTTTAATTCCACATCTTTTTCTTTACATGTAAATATAGCATGTTGATGCAGTCAGTCATGTCAAATTGTTTTGTTGAGAGAGCAAGTGGTAGTTTACATTTGACCAAGAAACTGATCACAGATTATGCAGACTTGGTGTTTTTTGTTAAATTTTCTTCCTGCTTCATTTAGTCCTATTGTTTTTTTTTGTTTTTTTTTAGCAAAGTGTGCTAAAATTTAAGTTGAGTTCATTTTGTAATTCTGTCCCACATATTTTGTGTTACAGTGGACTTGCACTAGTAGCAAAAAATGGTGAGGTTAAAAAATGGAGGACCGTATCACAGTATATTCATTTTTATGCAGCTTTACAATCCTATTTCTGTTTTATAGGAAAATATTTCATTTTCACTGAAGTCTTTCTAACTTTAATAACCAGATGCAATGCAAAGATTACAAACTTGTATAATCAGTATACCATATATTCCGGCCAATAAATCACAGTTTTTTGCATAATTTGCGTGCCCTGCGACTTATACACAGAAGTGCCTTATTTGTGGATTCTCCTCCCCCCACCCCCCTCCATATTTATAAACCAATTTTTGGCTGAGATATGACTATTTTAATTTATTCTGACTGAAAATATTGAACACTACCATTTTCAGCTGCTAGATGTTACTCGAGTAGTATGGCATGCCATTGTATCATGTAAAAGGTAAAAGTGGTTATTAATGACACAATCGGCTTGCCATAGACAGCCACCTTCGTCCAGCTCCAGGATCATGCCTGGAGCAACCATCAAATCAGCTTCATTTCGCTTCGCGGCTCCGGCGAAATGCAGCTAATTTTACCATTGAAATGCATTTATTAAGTAAAAGTTTAACTGAGACACACCTTTACTGTAAAGTCGAGCTGACCAAGAGCTCACCGAACTCCTCCCACATCTGAATTTTTGTCTCAGCAACATCCAAGGCTGCGGACTGTTGGGCCCTCCTCTACTCCACAGTCTCACCAGCCAACATGGCTCGATAAGACTCCTTCACCTTAACAGCCTCCCTAACGGGGGGTGTCTACCACTGAGTTTGTGTATGGCCACTGTGAGAAGTACTGACAACCTTACGGCCACAGCTCAAGTCAGCCACCTCAGCAATAGGCTATATGCCACGGACATCCATTCTAGCACTTCCACATTTTTTAGCCACGCTGAACACTTCCGGTTTGCAGGCAACACAGTGTTAGTAATGGCGATTTTTCACTCGGTCACTGCGGGACTTGACGATAACGACGATGTTTATAGAATTATTCAGACGTCCTCGAAAGCTCCAACTTGTTTAAAGGACAAAGGATTTAAGCTGTATATGTCCAGCTTCATAAATGACTTTGATGGTAAGAGGTTTGAAATACGGCTACAAACCATAGCTTTAACGGCTAAAGTCTTCCCTGCGGTTAGCCATGAATCGTGGCAGGAAAATGTAAAAACCCAAGTACTCTATTGTACTTGCTATCACTGGACACAACAGCACACAACAGAACTCACTTGTTGTACCAGTAGCTCACAGAAGCTTTACCTTTTGTGTCTTTTTCATGGTCTAGTTCTAGGAGCTAACGCTAAAACAACAACAGTAGGTAGGAGCCGGACGTGATGGACGTGGCTTAAATTCTAACGGAAATACGTCACCACTACCCATGGCATATAGTCTATTGAGGCATGGAACATGGCCCACTCTGACTTAATGTCCCCCTCCTCAGTTATTTATCCTTATGTGCTTTTTTAAGCTTTAATGCACATCTTATACTTCAAGTTTAAAAAATGAATTCATTTTTTTTATTTTCACTTTGTGGTGTATTGCCACTTTTTTTTTCCTTTGGGTTAAGGATAAAAATGCTTTTTACAACTCTGACTGTACTGAATGAACAAAGTAAGGAAATAACTCTTATTTGTTTAAAAAAATCAAGTGTAATATTGAAGTTATTTCCATGTAGAAATACTTTTAACCAACGCTGCTTAAAACTCAATACTTTGTGTTTAGTCATTTTTATGGCTAATGGAAAAATTACAGAAAATCACATGGCTTCTATAGATTTCTTAAGTATTCTACATTTTTCTTTGGAAGCTTATTTTATCAATAATACTAAATTTATTTTATGAAATGAAATACTGTTTTGCATAAAATGATTAGAATAATTTTCTTGTTTTCAATAATTTTATACCTAATTTGTCTGCGTTCGTAGTCAATCTTTCTGGTGATTGTTTCAAAATAAAAGGCTTTAAGGTAGTAACGTGGTCAAGGCATTTTCACAAGAAAGTACAAAATTTATTTTATACTCAGAGTTTCACATTCAAGGAGGTTAAATTCTAATGGATTAAATAATTAAGAACTTTTGAGCCTTTTGTCAGATAAATAAACTACTAAACAAACAAACAAATGTTCCCAGCTCTGAGACAAGAATACAGTTTTTATTTTTTTACCTTTATTCTGCAATTCACCATTTTCAAATGGTTCACATAAGTGGTTTATATATAAAGTTAGACCTCCGAGGAGGGAGCTGCTAAAACATTGCTGCTATTTTACCACTTTGTCATTGGTAAATGTGGCTCCACTCGGCTCTTCTCAGGTGAAGGTGATTTGCCACTACAGTGGAGACCGACCTGTTTCCCAGCTCTGTGGGCAGGATCGTCAGTGCAAAGGCGGGGCAAAGAGCCAAATGTTTCCTTAGTCTGATTGACGGTTGATTGTTGTGCACATTAAATGCCCATCAGTCCCAGCTTTAGTTTTAGGAACACAGGAGTATGGCCTGTCTGTCATTTCTAACACTTGACACACCTTTTTTTCCCCACATATACAGATATGCACAGTTGAAGCTCATTATCAGAGAAAAGAAGTTATTCCTGCATTATCTACAATAATTAAAAAGTATTGTAACAAACACAGACATTTATTTCTTATTACTCTGTTTTATCTTTGTCCTGAAATGCAGATTTATTTAATTTATTTATTAGCAGTCAGACCAAAATCCTCAACCCTAGCACCTTTTTTGTTTTTCTCCTGGTTCATTTGCCACTTTAAAACCTGTCTTTATTCCTTTTCTCTAATCATCTGTTAAAGACTTTCATCGCTAAGCTTCTCATCAGTACAGATCATGAGCCAAAATTTAGGCTGTGCAGATGTTGCAAGGAAACATCATCACACCTGAGCTGCACACAGCTTTAGACATGTGCGTGGCTCCCTGGCTAAAAATTGCAATTAAGCAAGTGGGGAGAAATTAGATGCAAAATGGCCTGTCAGAAAGTCACATTTAAGTGAGGGATGCACTAGCACATGCAGTAAAAATTTAAATGATATAAATTGCCATTTAAGTGCAGCACAGGCTAATGTTTAGTCACAAATTAATGTGACACAAGGCAGCAATGACGATCAAGGGCTGCCTCATTCTAATTTTGTCGTGTTTAAAGGGCTTTTGTGAGCCTGCGACTCTACACAAATTAACACTATTGCCTGTTTTTATGAGAAAACCATAAATGTTTTTTCCCCTCCTTTGCCGGCTAATGAGGAGAGAAAACGGCTTGTGTCTAAATAATGGCAACGCAGAGACGTCTGCTGGAGGAATAGCACAGGCTGTCGGCGGCTCACAACCAGCCGAGAAAGAACAAAGACAGAAGCTGAAATGACTCCCTAATGAGTCACTGGAGTTTTGATGCTCCCTTTTGATCAGATTTACTTATTTAAAAAAATCATCTGCAGATTGTATCACAGAAATAATTAGCAGGAGTTCCTCCTTCTCTGAGCATTTTGCCTTTGAGGGGCATTAGCATTGGTAATGGGAGGAAGATCATTTTTGAGGCGCACCTTTTGGTCAAAGTTTGGTGTTTAAATGGCTTTCATATGTTGACATTTCTAATAGTCATAATCTGTCCTTTTTTTGTTGTTACAGGCTCTGGAGAGTGAGTTTGTGTCCTGTCAGCTTCACCAGTGGATCGACTTGATTTTCGGCTACAAGCAGCAGGGACCAGAAGCTGCGAGAGCGCTCAACGTTTTCTATTATCTAACCTACGAAGGCGCAGTCAACCTCAGCTCCATCAGTGACCCCATGCTCAGAGAGGTGAGGCTGCAAGTTTGTACACAGACATTTTAATACGTTGCTGATTTAACTCCAGCAGATTATGCTGAGTTAGATACAAAAATACTATTACAGTAAGTACACTGGAGCACTCTCAAATGGATGCTTAATATGACAACAGTACAAAAGCATCTATATGTCAGAGGGGTTTTCAATGCCATTAGCAACGCTAAATTGTCTATAGAGCAGCACAAGAGAGCTAAGCTAACAGTCTACTGGCAGGTATTGCTGAGCAAAGCTGTTCCCTTGTGTAATACTTTATTTTGAAAGCACTCTCCACCAAGTGTTCCACTTTAACGCCTTAAAACCTCCCTGGCTTTCATTTATTATTCATTCCCACCACTTTTAACTGCTGCACACACTGGCTATGCTGGCCTGCACAAAAGCAACCACACAAGACACAGGGCTGAAAGCAAAACACAGCAAGCTCGCCCACCACCAAACACCGGCTTAACAACTTCACCAACCTGCTGGAAAAAATAGCTTGCTAGCAGCAAAGCCAATTGACCCAGTTGACATCAGCCTTTTCTTTTTTTTTTTTTTTTTAAGCAAAGCGTTAGTGTGAAAATATTCTTATAGATGTCCTGATATAAGATAAAAGATTTATTCATTCATTCATTTCAACCTGGTTCTTAGATTACCCATATTTGTATTGCTTTGAAACATAATTGCTGGATTCTGGTAATCTGTCACTGCTGACTTGATAATTCAGAATATCTTTGCTTTTTAATTTTAGATTATTGAAGTAGGAAACTTAATGTGTGTCCCTTATTGGATAATTGACGCTTCCTTGAGTTTTATTTTATAAGTTTATTTTTATAGCACCTGTTTCAAATTATAAAACAGAGCTTTAAATTGAAACTAAATGAGAACAAAAAATACATATTAAGAGGAAATCAGTGCAAGCTTTTTATCATACATACTCTCTCTAATGTACGACTTGTACAAAGTATAAAAGCACTTGTTTACAAATGGAAATGACAGCTTTGTTTCACATAAACATTGATTTCTATATTTTTATGCTTAATAAAAAATGCACAGTATATCATTAAAACTATTCATCACAGGTAGCTGATTAACAATTAGCAGAGAAGCTAACATGATATTGAAAATGCTTTTAAAAAGCTAACCTGATTAGCATTTTTTTTGTCAATTACCGTAAGTATACACATCATGTGGGACCATTTCTGTCCCAAATCATGCATTTCAAGGTCATTAGTAAAAACAATTATGTTATGATGGCCCCAAATATTATTTACAGATGTATGTTCTTCAGACTTTACTGAATTAAAGATGAAAAATAAGTGAAAACACATTGCAGCATGTTTTAACCACAACTGCTACAACAGTAGTAGATCAAACAACTATTTGTACTACTGTACTACTACCACATTTTCCAGAATATAAGTCACTTTTTTTTTCATAGTTTGGCCAGTCCTGTGACTTATACTCCAAAGATACGTGGATTTTTTTCCCCCCTATTCATGATGTAATTTTTGACTGACAAATTAAATGTTCATTCATACATTTGCAGCCGCGAGGCTGCTTTCTAGGCTTTTGACAACTATATGTTGTTTCTCTACTGGTACCCCCCCCCCCCACACCCAAACGTTCACTTAAGCCCTATTTGCACAGGATGTTTTATCTCAGGGCCACATGCTATTTGTAATAATTACAGAGATTATCTGTGTTGTTTATCTCATGCGAATCGATCATGTCAGTAATTTGTAAAGTAAAAAAATTTCCCCGCAAATTATCTATTATATTTTGCTGAAGTCCGAGGTCCTTTGATGATACTAATCCAATGCGAATAGGCATCTTTGTGATTTGGACAGAAATGGGCAGGATCCGATACGTAATGAGAACGCAAATCATTTGGTAAAATGTAGAACAAGGCTATTTGAAATAAACGCACTTCTCGCTTTGGCTTTTATGCTGCTACTTCCTTCACCGCAGGTGCGGAGATGCACATCTGATCAGCTGACCCATCCATCGGTCCATTATATTTACCCTTTTCTTCCTTATTGGGTAGCAGGAGTCACTGGTGCCCATGTCCAGCCATTATGTGCGAAAGGCAGGGGAAACCCTGGACAGGTCACAAGTCCATTTCAACCGGCAGGTCAGCGGATGCGTGTGGCCGGTGACAGGTTGTCTATCTAATCTTAACGTGGCCTTTTTTTTTTAAACCTCTTAAACAGGCGGGTCGGACCTGCCTCCTCCTCAACAAGTAGATTAACATCTTTGTGCTGATTCATAAAATCACATTAAAGCCTGAGGCCGCCCCGGCCGGCACATTATTATGGACCGGCCCGGTTGTGACAACGCAGCGAGTTAACATCATATCCGGAAGATGTCTAAACTTCAGCTAAATCTCAGGCTTTGGTTATCCTGTGCGAACGCGCCACATAAAAAGCAGACATTGGGGATTAATTTATGTATTACATGCGGTAAAATTAATCCCGTGCAAATAGGTCTTTAGAGAAAATGGAGAAAATTTCAACACAAGTAAAATACCCCCAAAAGTGATGTGGAATGAGATTGGTGAGTTTACGGTACCAGTAACTTGCTTGTCAGGCTCGTTGGCTTGTTATGTTTATTACGCCTGTTCAGGATCCCAGGTATGTTCTGTGTGTTATTGTTATTTCAGATTAAATGTCTGTTTTTGCACTTTGTGAAATACACATCTAAATAAATGTGACTTATATTTGTTTTTTCTTCTTCATGAGGCATTTTTTTGACTGGTGTGACCTATACTCTGGAGTGACTTGTAGTCCGGAAAATATGGTACTGTTCTGCTGATTCTGAAGTGTCAGCACAAATTAACATGAACAAAATAGATGTTTGACATTTGACAATCGATTCAGATTGTTCCATGTCCACTAATACAATGCATCTAAATAAAAATTATATTGAATCCCCTACCCATACTGTTAATACATCATAAAAACAAAATCCCCACAGTCAGAGTGCAAAGGTTGGAAGAAATGTAGCTGTGAATTTCAAGTTTTGCATTTAAAATGTGTTTCTATAACCAAGGGCAGTAATGGACAAAACAATGGAAACAAGGTTCATTCTGTAATAAATAAGACTTCTCTTGGCATTCATGTCTAAATGGAGATTAGTTCAGAGTATATCAAGTGGCCGAGCAGCCTTCTGCCTCCTCGTCTCGCTGCCCTTCATGCTCACTGACTGGAGCATCGCGGGCACAAGGGGTAGATCTTTGATTTATCACCTCATTCACCCTAATTCCCATCCAGATGTGCTATGGCCTTTACACACATAAACACACACACGCACACAGATTCATTATCTGAGTTGCCTGGTCATTTCCACTCTCAGCGCATTACCCATTCTTCTGTTTAAGACACACATGCCTACATGAACACATACACTACAAAACTGTCTCCCTGGTACTTCACTGTTTATGCCAAGCTGTTCCAGGGACAATGCTATTTATTATTTATCTACCAAAAGATGCTAAACCATCAAAAGCAGGTGAATATGATCTGTTGTATTAAAACAGCATTCATCCACTGCACTACCATAATAAGAACTGTAAAAATGAACGATTGAAATTACACATAAAACGAAAGCACAGTGGGATTAGTGGTTAGTGACGTCAAGAATGTCCTGAGTTTAATTTCTGGGTTGGGCCTTGGATCTTTTTATGCAGAGTTTACATGTGCTCCTTGTGTTTGCATGAGATTTCTTCACGTACTCAGGTTTCCTGCATCCATCTAAAAACATGCATGTTAGAATGCCTTCAGGCCAGGCCTCCGTTGCAAATGAGCTCTGTGATCTCAATGGGATTTGCCTGGTTAAATAAAAGTTCATAAAATAAGTACAACAGTCCCTCATTTATTGCAGGGGTTATGTTCCAACCCCCACCTGCAATAAGTGAAAAACCTCCAAGTAGGAAAGCTATATTTATTTTTAGTACCTGTATATATTTTAAGGCTTTGAGGCGACACCTCAAGAGGTTTCCTGAGCCGGCGAGCAGCACTCAGATTGACCAATGATGATGGAAGTCCAGTTCTGGTCCAATTCCTGGTCTGTTACACACAACTCTGCATCCACTGAACGCCACTGTCATTATGAATAAGGACCAAACTTTCAAAACTTTCCCTCCATTTTAGCAGAAAGCAGAGGCCGGAAGCACTGTTGGCTTCTGGGAAATGTAGTCCTTTTCAGTGGTGGTACAGTGTAGGCTTATTGCGAGAAAATTACAAAATGCTATCGCCTGTCCAAAGTATTTTTTTGTTAACTTTTTACTGTATCCCGTACTGTCCAATCATGTGAGTAATGTTAAAGTTGACAATTGTGTGTCGTACATTTTTTTTTTCTTATTTGCAATCTTGCTTTGAAAAACCTGAAAGAACGAGTCCGCAAAAGTCAAACTGTGAAGTAGCAAGGGACTACTGTACTGTATCGGTCCGAGTTATTGTTAAAAATGTTTTTTTTTTTAGATTGAGTTGGGTTGTCTTGCAAATTTCAGTAACTTTTAATTTAAAGTTATCCAGTTTTCTGGTATTTGAAGAAAATATTTTCATTGTTCTACATGTAGCAGTGTAAAACAAGGCAACTGTTTAACTACTTCATTAGTGTCTGTGAAATACAGAAGCTAAAATTATTAATGGGGTGTTCTTAAAACTTTGAAGTTCATTTTGCTCCCAGCATTTTCTAGACCCACTCTCTCTGCGATGTCGTGGATCCAGTCTGCTGCTTTTTAAACTCTGAAAACACGTCCAGTCTGAGCACTTTAATTAGTTAAATAAACAAAAGCCGTGTTTCCCTTGTGAGCTAATCCAAGGTTCTCCCGTCGGCAGTGTTTGTGCGGAAGGAAAAGTGCCCTGTCTGTGCAGAAGGTGGAAACAGTTCATGCCTGGACCTCATCACATTCAAACGCTGGAGGGGGCTGGCTAGAGGGCTGCAGGAACTCTGAGACTGAAGGCTTTGCATCTGAAAGTGTCCCCAGAGTCCGTCATTACTGAATGACAACTGTTTCAGTCAGAGTTCAGAGTTGTGGTCTTAGCCAGGATAGGCTGCATTAAGGCGAGCCCTGGGGCAGAGCAGTGTGAAGGGGGATGAGTCACAGATGTGTATTTGTGTTTGTTTGTACGAGACTGGTTTATATGATTTTGTCTTTTTGCTTTGCAGATCCCATACTCCTGCCGTGCTTTCTGGCAGACGCAGACTCCCACAACCCTCAACCTTTCCCACATGCACAAAGTTGATTTCTCGAGATAACGCATTGACACGTTTGTACAAAAATATGCGTGTGTGGAAATTTATTTATAGGCAGGGGGGCCCTTGCCATTTGTATATTTCTGTGTGCTCATCAACAACAAAAAATACAAAACCACAGTTTATGTTTGTGTGCATTTTGGTTCTGGAAAAACGTTTGGCCGTACAGATTAGTGTTAGTGAATGCTTACACTGAACTGTGAATACCAGTGTCATGTTTTAAAAAACCCTGATTGTTTCCTGTCTAGTTTCAACTCCCCCTAAAAACTGTGCGTACACATTCATTTATGTTGTGGTGCAGGGAACTGCATTCACATCTGCGTTGCCTCTTGGTGTATAGAGAGAAATTTACCCTGATTTCCCTTTTCGTGGTTCTACAGGGCTTCCCCTCTTTCCCATATGATTATGGAAAAATCCCACAGCCTCTCACACCAGCGACAAAACACAGAGCTCCATTTGAATTGTACAGCGTTTGCGTAATTCGGCAGAAGACGGGAAATAAGGCCATACATGTGAACCTTCTTTGAGACTTTGCCAAAGTCAGTCCCCAAACATCAGTCATTTAGTTTTTGGCCGATGTTGCATCCACTGTCCACTCTTTGTTTCTTAAGATTTGAATTTAAAGCCAAATCATACAAACATCATAGCCCATCGTTGGCTAGAAAAACAAGATGTTTGTATTCATTCAGTCATCCTTGTATTCATTTTAATTCTATTCATAGAGTTTTCATCATTGTGTTGATTTGCATAAAAAGCAGAATGTTTTACATGGAGATCTGTCTTGTCAAGTGGCTGAGTAAATCAAAGAACAGGCTTGGACCAAACTAAGGGCACTGCAGCCATTTAAATGTATAGAATTCAGAAAAGCCTCATCAGACATGGGCCAGCGCCCCTAAAAGAGATTGGCCTTGTGGATGGCCCCTCATATAATCACCTGAGCATTACATTGGCATATAGGGATAGGGCATCCTGACCTAGACTCTACCGCTTTCCACCGGCTTGGCAGCCTCGTAAATGTCAACTCTGACCCTAATGAAGATGAGTTGAGTGTCTTTGAGGAGTCTCTTCTTCCACACATTAGCTTAAGCAAAAAAGAACAGTGACACTTTGACTTTGCAATGATGCAGTGGTGTTCTAGTTGTGCATGAGATTAAAAATATTCAGTTTCTGTACAGATTAGTTGTACAATCTTGAATTGAGGTGATCTAATTTTTTATATATTTTTATTTAGACCAGTACTGTATTAGTATATATGAGCACTAGTACTGCATCATGAGGAGTTGTAGGTGTTGCTTGGTGGTTGGACACGCACATGTTTATTTATTTATTTATTTATTTATTTATTTATTTATTTATTTATTTATTTTTGGGGGGGGGTGTATTTTTTCTCTTTACATCCAATCTAAAACGGTTTTGTCAGACGATGAGAGACAGGACTCCGCAGGAATGTTCTGTCAGTAAAAGCATATCTCTTCCCAGTAAAGTGAAAGCCCTCTCAGTAAATTTGTACAGAGGCTCTCAAATGTCAAAAGCTGAGTCACAGAGTGAGCTAAAATAAAATAAAAAATATAGAGATATAGGTAAATTAATATAAAGCACATTACTTAAAGGAATGTGTTATTTAATGATATTATAATTATGAGATGACAAATTTTATTTATAATTGGGTTTCTCTTTGGCCAATTTTCCCCCTAAGGAACACTAAGTGTTTTTGTAAGATTACGAGAGCATTTATAGCAATTCTTACAAAATAAAAATAATTTAGAAGGATTTTTCAGCTTAATTAAGAACCATTGTGTTCAGTGACAGAACAAAAATAACAAACATAAATTAATGAGAACTTCTCAGAGTTTAGTGTTTCAGTATGAATGAAACCATAAAGTAGAAGTATTTTTGGCATGAACAAAAACCAGACTGTGATGGTAGTAATGTAATTTTTCAAAATCAGAGTTCAAGTACAATATGATGTTTAAACACTGCAATTTTAAAATTGTAAAGTATTTGTATATATTGCATATTTAATTTAATAACCTAATGCATGCTCAATAATCTAGGTAGAAAAATCTAAAAAAAAAGTTAAGTCCGGTCCTCTAGACATTCAAAAAAACAAAACAAAACCAAAAAAAGTAGAAACATTTCGTCTTTCATCTGAAAGACTTCTTCAGTCTCAGCTGAATACAGTACAGCTCTTCAGACTGAATCTCTCGGTCATCATCATCATCAGGGCTTTAATCAGCTCCAGGGCTTGTTGACAATATCAGTTTTAGTTTTTTCATAAAGTGCTGATCTTTTTGGCTGAAGTGTTGACATGATGGATGTTGTAGGAGGGCTCAGTAACTTTAAAGCAGGAGCATCAACAACATTCAGACGTAGATCCAGAGCTTTAAAACTCCTACAGTTTGTGTTATTGATCTGGACTGATCTAAATTACCTGATGAAGGTTGTTTAAATGCTGCTGTTATCTGTCTTTGCAACAAGCTGCGTTTCTTGCTTGTAGAAGACGTTCACGTTCGGGTGATGTTGTTTCAAGTTCATTAACAAGTTATACGTATTGCTGCTGCAGATTTAATCTCCGTGAAACAATGTCGACACACAGCTTTGGATTTGAGCTCGTCTTTTAACAAGAAAGCCATAACATTCCAAAACAGGAGACCGCTACGAGATGCTAGGCTGCTAATGCTGCGCGTGCTGCAAGATAATAGCACCGTGCTGAAACACGCCTAGGAAATTTAGCTCCGCAGCGCATATATTCTCCCGTTAACAACATTTAATGAGTGAAAAAATAACCGAAACGGTACACACGTGGACGGAACGTGCCGTACCTAAACGGTTCGTGAGTACACCCGTCACATTCCTGCAGATATTTAAGTATATATTTTTATGGGACAACACTGACAAAATGACACTTTGACTATGAAAAGTAGTCTGTGTGCAGCTTATAATAGTGTAAATGTATTCTTCCCTCAAAATAACTCAATATACAGTACAGTCATTAATGGCTAAGCCATCGACATCAAAAGTGAGCACACCACTTAGTGAAAGTTCCTGAAGTGTCAAGTGTGGCCACGAGGGGTGTAACGGTACGCTAAGGTCATATTTCAGTTCAGTTTCAAGGAGGGATCGGTTCAGTTAATTTTCGGTACAAAAAAAAAAAAAAAGACAAAATAAAGACTTACAAAATGTTTCATTTGAAAATATGCCAATTAAACAATATGTTTATATGAAAATAAATAAAAGCAACCCATCTGGATGATATTTAAAAAACAACAACACTCTTTACAATAAATAAACTATACTAACAATAATAAAACTCTTAATAAAAACTAACAGTCAGAACCAGAACAATAAGGAGCAACAGACCGTTTACAAGCCAAGTAATCTAAAAAAGTTAAATAGGGTCCTCTGGACATTCAAATAAATAAATAAACAAATAAATTGTAGAAATGTTTAGTTTTTCCTCAGAAAGACTTCTTCAGTCTGAGATGCTGTATTCAGCTCAGTCTTATAAATAGCACCTTCTCATATGCTTCTTTTCCACAGGGCCTGTTCGGGCCCTTTCGAGCTCCTACACAAGTAGTTCAGGCCGATTGTGTTGCTTTTCCACAGTACCTCTAGAGGCACAACCCGCCCGATTTTTGGGACGTGCTTCGTTGGGGTACTAAGGTCAGGTTCTTGTTGGGTCCAGTTATGACATCAGCGCACTGTCGGTCACTGATTAGTCAGGGGGAGGAGTCACTGGGTCTTTCAGAAACTTTTCAAAACACCAATCCGCCACTTGCAATTTCTCGGAGTAGTGGCTGAGTCTATTTTAAAGATTTTACAAACAATAATAGCAACACCGTGTTTAATGCTGAAGTGCTGGCATTTTTTTATTTGTGCTTGTTGGCCAAAGACAAAATTCAGAGCGAGCTAGATGGTGCTCCACCCGTCTACCCGATCCTCTCCACCAGAGCCTTTGAGCCAGGCAGGGTGTCATCTCCTCGAGCTAAGTTATCTGTGGAAGTAAGTAAAAAGTGATATTCCCCCTCACCTGTTTTTTAGTTGAAAACTGTGCGTAGATGCTGTTAAAAGACTGTTTTCTTTGAGAGCTAAGTAGTACAGAAGCTAGCCAGCCATAGCTAGCATGTAGCTTTGTATAGCTTCTCATCACAATATACTACCGGTAGATATCGCTGGGATATGAATTTGATGTCATCACACATCCCAGTCAAAAGCTAGATACAGTAGGAATGTGGAACAGACCGGCCGGCTGGCAAAAAACCCTCCCCAAAAAAACACCAATTGTCAGATCGTCATACGAGTAGCACTGACGGCCATACACGTAGCGCAAACTGACGACTGTGTCCATCCGCTGTGAGATCACCATATGCTTCTTTTTAATTAGTTATATCACACATGACATAGCACTAACGAGTCAGATCATCATATACTTTGTATTAACAGCTGTGTGACACACTGACGCCTCAATCCGCTCTGGATAACAGTTGTATGACACCCTGAGTTAACATTTAACCTCTCAGCTCATCATATACTTTGTTATTAACAGCTGTCTGACACCCTTTAACCTCAGGATATGAATTGTATGCCATATTACACATCCTGACTCTGCATCTAACATCTGACTGTTCTCACAGTTAGTAAACACCAGCAGATGTCAACAATAGTGAAACATATGATTATCAACACTAAATAAATAGTTCTGTATTAATGTGTAATGTGCATAATTTCAGATCAAACAGTCAGTTCCTGTCTGACTGTCTGTCCTGGGTGTCCTTGGAGAAGGATGGGACAGTAATGTGTGGTCACTGCACTTTAACGCAAGTATGTCATGACACAAACACTCAAAACTTGAAAATTACAGATAAAAGCAAATGATGATGTTTAGAGGAGATTATAACAATAATTTTTTGTTGTTTGTCGGATGGGGATGTGAAAACAGCCAGCCAGACATATGAAGCCTTTGCTGGACCACAGCATCAGGAGCTGAGAGCTTGTGACTCCAGACTACACATCAACTGAAGCCGGCCAGACCTCAGAGCTTCTCCGGACGCTCTGCTCTCCTACACCTGTTGTGGCAGACAAGTCCCCCCAACCCGACAAGGACACATCTGTCAACACTGACACGTGTAACGTAGGCCTTCTGATGGGAACTCCCTCTGACAGAGAGAGGGGGTTTCCCCAGTAATTCAGATCGGCTCCCACGGAGGGGGGAACAGAAATCATCTGTCTTTTCTGGCGCACTGGGTCTACATGTAGACGGGCGAACCATCTTTGCAGGTGTCTCATGTGAAGGAGGCCCAGATTTACAACTGCATATGTGGCTGAGATTGTGCCTAACAAGTGCATGACAGACAGAGCTGTCACTACACAACGAGGTTTGACGCGGTGGAGCTGAGCTAACAGAGTGTCAGCCCTCAACTGTGATAATCGGACTCTCATCATGACTGAGTTCAACTCCACTCCCAGATAAGTGATGATCTGGGACGGGAGAACATAACTTTTATCCCAATTTACAAAGAAAACCTAGATTTAACAGATGCACTGCTAAAGCTCTGGTCTGTGCAGCTGCTTCCTCCCTGGACCGAGCTAACAAGAGCAGGTCGTCCAGATAAAAGAGGATTCTCATTCCGGCTATGCGTAATGGTTGCAGGGCCGTCTCCACGCATTTGGAAAACGTGCAGACGGTCATATTGGTACGGAAGCCCCTGAAATGAGAAGCGCAGGCATTTCATGTGTTTTGGGATGATGGAGATGTGAAAGTAAGCGTCTTTCAGGTCAATGGAGGTGAACCAGTCGCCGTGGTGAACATTTTCCTGCAGCTGTTTGATTGTCAGCATGTGGAATTG
>JARVLU010000437.1:23023482-23044229 GCA_031762415.1 Simpsonichthys santanae
TCATTCAACCTTTATTTAGGCAGGTTAATCTCAATGAGCCTCGAGGACTCATTTACAAGAGAGACCTGGCTACAAACCAATAATATAATATAATAGATGCAACTTATACAGCAGTGCGACACGTTTGTGGATTTTTCCACATTATTTGACATAATTGGACTTATGCGACGTGTACGGCGGAAAATACGGTAGTCAGGATAGAGCTAACGATGAATGTATCAATAAACAGAGACATCCTGGATGAAAACCTGCTCCTGAGAGCTCTTGACCTCAGACTGAGGCGCTGGTTCATTTTTCAGCAGGACAACGAACAAAAGTACACAGCCAGGATTTCATGGAGGGGCTTCAGGACCAGTCTGTGAAGGTCCTGGAGGGGCCAAACCAGAGTCCAGACTTGAATCCAATTGAACATCTCTGGAGATATCTGAAAATGGCTGCACAGATGTCTCCCTTCCAACCTGATGGAGCTTGAGAAGCACTGCACAGAAGAATGGGACAAACTATCTAAAGATAGGTGTGCTCATGTTATGGCATCATCTTCATAAAGACTGGAGGCTGTAACTGCTGCCAAAGGTGGATCAACAAAGTATTAAGCAAAGGCTGTGAATACTTGGATGAATCTGATTTCTTAGTTTTCTATTTTTAATACATTTGCAAAAATCTCAAAAAGAAAATTTTCACATTATAATGAAGCATTGTGGGTAGAATTTTGATGAAAGAAATTAATACAATTTGGAATAAGGCTGTAACATAAATGTGGAAAAAGTGAAGCACTGTGATTACTTTCCACATGCACTGTATGTACAGTATGTATGTGTGTATGTGTGGGTGCACACAATAAATGAGTTCTTTTGTGGGTCTGAGTGTGAATCCTGTTTGCATCTTGATGACTCATGGCAGTCTGCAGTCCCTGGACAGTAGATTAGAGCTGGTTCTCAGCCTCTGCCCCAGTTCACTCGTCATGATATAGGCCCCGCTCTCTCACGAAACCATTTGCATGCAAATTGGAATGCAATGAGCTGTGGCCTAGGCCAGCATTTCATCATCAACTCCCCCTTCTTCTTCCCCTCTCCGTGGTCCCTTTCCTCCCTCCCCTGCATCTTCTTTTGTTTAATTTGAGCAGAGGGAAAGGACGCGTGTCAGTGGAAATGAATATGAATGTGGTAATAATGTGTGATTGAGAATGCGCGGCGGACGGCTGTCAGGACAATATGGACACCTCTCATCCTTCACGACTTGTTGATGAGCAGAAGAGTGTCGAGTTGCAGTGATGTATGGGCTGCACAGCCAGAGCAGCGAGAAACACTTCTTCCTGCTCCATCAGCATCTGCAGAGGATGCTGTTCTTTCTCTGTGAATGTTGTGATCGTTGTCACACCATGTCCATGCCATTCCCCACCTATATCCTTGACCATTGAAAATAACCAGATTTAATTCACAGTTCATCTTTATCTGTGTATTTCTCTATTATTCTCATGCATACTGCAAATGTCAGAATAAAATAAACCTTTATTTTAAATTTAAAATCTTGTTGTCGGTATGCATATACCGTATTTTTTGCCATATAAGTTGCTCTTTTTTAGCATAAATTAGCATGCTCTGCGACTTATACAGCGAAGCGACATATTTGTTTTTTCCCTTATTTTTAACCTAATGTGTGGCTGAAATCTGATGATTGCATTCTATCATGTTTAGCCGCTAGAGGGCCCTCGACCGATATGGCGAACCAAGTGTCTCATAAATAGGTAAAAGTGGCTATTAATGAGACACTTGGCTTGCCATAAAAGCCATGTTCGTCTTGCTCCAGAACTCCTGGAGCAAACCTCAAATCAGCTGCATTTTGCCTGGGCGGCACGGCGAAATGCAGCTGATTTGACCATTAAAGTGCATTTATTAAAGAAAAGTTCAACTGAGACACACTTTTACGATAATGGCAAGCAAACAAATAATTGTTTTTAGGTGCTAATCTTGTTAAATTTTGGTGAAATGCACAGTGAATCGCCCTCTGCTCGCTCCCGCGGCCACGAATCAACTTTTGAAATGCAGCTGATTTGACCAATATATAGTGCATTTTAAGTAACAGTTCAACTGAGACACCCCTTTACTATAATTTAGAGCAAACAAATAATTGTTTTAAGTGTTAATCTTGTTAAATTCTTGTTAAAGTCCTCCCGTGCACACTCCCGCGGCCGCCATTTGGCAGCCAATCGATTTTTGGCTCAACACCAGTTCACATTTCTGGATGGTCAGTGGTGATGCATAATAGATGCAACTTATACGGCAAAGAGACGCATTTGTTTTTTCCCTCTTTATTAGACATATTTGAACTGATGCGATCTGTATGGCAGGAAGTACGATGTATATTTTTGAAAGACCACCTTTAAGAATACTTTTACCCTTCAGTACTTTAATTTATCATGCATGTAGAAATGACCATTTACCATCATCACACTGGTTTATCTCCAAACTATCATAATGTGTCTTTGTGGGAGAGCATTCACATTTTGGTTGGGAGTTTTGTTTATGTCAGTAATATATTTACACTGTTTGCATTCCAGAAGGAGTCTGAGCTAAACACAATAAATTGAGGATGAGTGTTGAGCCATCTGTGACTCTAGGAAATAAAAAGAAAACGGATGAAATATTAGTTGCAACCAGTACACTGGATGTTCCCAGTTTTACCTGCTTTCAGTGCGATTGACCCCATTAATTTATAAAAATAAGAATAACTCTTTACCTAAGAAAAATGGAAAGAAATAGAGCGTGTCAGAAAATAAATTTTCTAATTTATTATGCCTAATCTCCGAACCAAGATGGATTTCTGTGTTTCCTCTGACGGGAGCAAGGCACACTCTGTTATTACTCAGGCTCTTGAACTCTCATGGAAAATGTGCAGTCCGTATAATCTGAATCTTCAGGATGTTTTATGTGTCCCCTCATAAATCGTTTTTACACTGAAGCATCAAAGTGTGAGCTTTTGTCTGTTTACACCATAAATCAGCCACTTTCAAAGTGTCTGTTGGATCATTCTGTAGGTTTCACACTTTGTGTAAGTCTGCATTTATCAACATGCACGTTTTGTTTGCTCGTTGTTTTTTCAGCTAGCAACGTGGGCGCTCATCGCCGTCAGATCTCAGACCTGCTGGATCAGAGCATTCAGATCAGCTCCCAGTGTTTTGTCATCACAGCTGACAACCGCTTCATCCTTCTGTGTGGCTTCTGGGATAAGAGCTTCAGGGTTTACTCCACTGACACAGGTACTTTATAATAGGTCCTGCAACGATGTGTGTGCTAATGTGCTTCTCTGAATTCAAGAAGCAGCAATTAACCTTTTTGATGTCAAAGAACCGTCTTTCTTCTGGGTTCGTTTACACAGGAGCACCTAGAGAATCAGAATATTACATGATACAGAAGGTTTAGGCATCACATCTGACCAGTGGATTAACTTTGCTTTACATTTTCATTTTACAGATTGTTTTGCTGTTTAATTTTGTCATAAAGCAAAGTTGTTATATTTTAAACTTTCTTTTTATCAGCCATTGTCTTCTCCATACCAGATCTTTACTGTTGTTATTGTGTCAGAGCAAAAAAAAAAAAAAAAAAGTATTTCACATAAATAGCCTACCAGGGATCCATAGTGTAATGATGTATATTTATTGTTTACTGGAGGGGGGGAAAATGATAATTTTAAAACAGTAGGCCTGTTGTGATAAACAATAAATCAATTAATCGCATGATAAATGAAAATTATCAACATAATTTTCATTTATCGACTTTAGTGTTTCTTGGTGTCTCTTTCTACTGAAGACACTGGATGACAAAAGGCTCAACTACGGTGTTCTTCACTGACGCCTCCCTTTCTTTTTTCTCTTTAAAATCTGTTTTAACGATCCAAAACCACGTTTTTTGATCGTTAAAAGCAGCTAAGCTCAGAAGCTAATCTACAAGCTAAGCAAACATGCCGACCTTGAGGAAAAAATCTCTGTCTTATCGAAGCACCAAAATTCACAGTTGAAATCTGTGCCTTAGTGTAAAAAGTTGTTTTTCTCTGCAAAGAGCAACTGAGAACTTGTTTACTGATATTTTGTTAAAAGCTTTGTGTGTAAAATGCTATGCTAAAGAGCTCAAACCACACCGAGTGTCCACTGTTTTGAGAACCAAAGAGCCACAGCCCATGTCACGTCAAGGGGCCTTCCTCCCATTTTCCTTAGAGATATGCTGCTCACTCCCTCACTCCTTCGGTTCAAACAGTCTTATGCTGTGGTCAAAAGAAGGTACTACATGCAAAGCAAATTAACCAACATTTCTTCTTAAATTTGACAATATTTACAAATTATTGTCAAATTTCAAACAATATTATCATTTATCGCAATAATTTTTGAAACAATCACCCAGCAAAATTTGTTTTTGTGACAGGCCAATAGATACACCGTAATTTCTGGACTATTGAGCGCATCTGAGTACAAGTCATGTTCACTAAATTTAAAAAGAAAAAAGTGTTTGTACATATATAGGCTGCACTTGTGTACAAGCCGCAGGTGTCCACGTTATAATGTGAGAGATTTACACAGAAAGATTTTTTGAATCTTTTAATTATATACATACATGTAACATACACAAACATGTACAGTAAATGTTTTGGTTTTTTGAACAGTGCCTGTAACATGGCGGGTTAAAAGAAAAAATGAAATGTAGTAGCCTACCAGGAAAAGTCATTGAGCACCTTCTTCATCTTCCTCCTGCACACTAAAACCACTAAAGTCATCTTCTTCAGTGTCAAAATTGAACAGTTGCAGAAAAACTTCATCACCAACGTCCTCAGTCTCTCTTTCATTGTCGCTCTTAACGTAACTTTCGTCTCAAGGCAAATTTGCGATTTGATTTTTGATTCACGCTTATTTCATGTAGCTACAAATACTTTATGTACAACGAGGGGGGAACTCCCACAGTGAAGTGGGGTGGGGAACAAAGTTTCTCCCCCTCTACAGTGGACCATTGAAACTAAGTATGACCTGTTAAGTAATTTCATTGGTTAGTTTTTTTATTTAGCCTTTCATTTGCACAAATAGTCTCATTGAGTCACGAGGACCCACCTCCCAAGAGAGACGTGTATTGGCAGCGCCTGGGTGTGACAAGGCTAAGCTTATGCCCATCAAAAAAAAAAAAAAAAAAAAAAAGACATAAATTAGCCACAGCATTGTATAAGCCATAGGGTTCAAAGCTTGTGAAAAAAGTTGCGTCTTATAATCCAGAAATTACAGTACATATATATTTTGTATGGATAACTGTAGATAATTGTAGATGTAGGATGTTCTTTTGCACCATCTTTTGCATGTATGTCATATAAGCCAAACTGCTAAGAAATATAAAAACACACAAAAAATACTTAATGTAAGAAGTTTTGCAGCCTAATTAGATTAAAAGTATTTTGAATGTACAATAGGTAAAATGTAGGGCATTAACAGAGTAATCCACACATCAATTCTTAGAACATCTATAGAGTTTCTAAATTTCACGTTGAGTATTTGTGGTTACGTTATTACGTCGCAGTTACGTCATTGCGTCACGTGTCACGTGATCAGAACCGAGCGTGGGTTAGCCAGTAGAAGAGACAAAATAGATTCCTTCATGCGGACAGGTGTGCATGCGAACCGGTGTTGCACCATATTCTGTGACCACCGTATATTGTGACCGTATTAGGCGGTGTTGCAGGTCATAGAATATGGTAATGCCGGGTCCAATTGACCGAACCAGAACCAGCTTCCTCTGACCTTGTTCACAAACAAAAAGCAAAAAATATTAATCTCTAAAACTAAACCTAATGCGCAGCACTGCGGGCGGTGATGGGGGGTGGTCGACCGCCCCACTGTTTTTAAGTTTCATTTTTTACGTGTCACACATTTCTTTCACTTTTGCAGCTTAGTAATAATAATTAATAGTTTTGGTTTTACTGTAACTTATCTGCAGTATGATAAATGGTAGGATCAAAATATACGCTCCCAATGTTTTGTTGGTCCTTTTTTTTAATAGATAAATAATAACTTCCTTTTTTGTTTTGTTTTGTTTTATTTTTATTTATGTATTTATTTATTTGCATCTTGATATCCTATGATGTCATCAACTACTCGAGTTCTACTCGAGTTTTATTATGTTAATGTCGAGTTGAAAAAATTATGTAGTCGTTCAACCCCTAGTAAAATGTTGTAAATGATGTTCTGTCAAAGTTGTCACAGAAAGTAGGGCTAGCTTTCTTTTCTCCCTTATTTTTGCCGGATGTTTGTTGTTGACATTTATTAGAATTTTTTTTTCATGTTGTAGATCTACTCTGCATCTTTTAACCACAAATATATATATATATTTTTAATCTGGTTAAAATATTAGACTGTTGTTCTTGTGTGTTGGGTTTGACCAGTCCAACATTCCAGCTGTGAAACAAGAAACTGAAAACTGCTCAGCACTGTGTGTGACTGCAGGAACACCGGTGCAGTGTTCTTGTTGTTTGAACTGGAGCTTATAAAGTGAGAGGAGATTTAGGTGCGACGAACTAGAATACAGTATTATTACCCAGGTACTGTTCAGTGATTTCTTTAAGTGTTGTTTATATTTTATTTCAGTACACAGATGCATGGTTTTGGGGGGTGCAGTAGCTTGGCGGTGAGTGCCACAGTCTTGTCATCCAGAGGTTGCTCGTTTGAGTCCAGGTTGCGTCAGGAAGGTCACCCCATGTAAAACAATTTTCACATCTTTCATTGTGACACCCACTGCAAACGGCAGCAGCAGAAAGAACCTTACATGATATATAGTTTTAATGAGAAGGACTCTGTGTATGTGAATACCTATGCTACACACACATTTACACACAAAATGCTGCCAGGTCAGGGGTCCTAAATGAAACTGTCTGAAGCGTCATGTCTGTACCCCACTCCTCATAGCGCTCCCCCCAACTCCATTCAGAACGCTACATGCATCCATACAACAGACTCCAATTCAATTTCTCTCCAGGCCAAGCCCTCGCTGTCTTTTCTGAAGGAGGGAAGGGAGCACGGAGATAGCTCTATTGTGCGACTGCCACCAGGGTGTGCAACTGGAACGTGAGCGCAGTTTAATGGCTCAACAGCTGCCGCCAGTGTCCCCAATCCCCCCAGGTTAAAGAAGTGGAGGGTTTTATCAATTACAAGACTTGATTGGTATATAAGCCTAAAACATCACCTTATCTGCCAGCATGCAAATACACCCAGTTCAGTTTATCTCTATGTGAGTGAGGGTGTGCGTGCATGCAAGTAAACGAGCACGTGTTTAATCTGAGCTGCATGGTAGCCATTATCATAGCAGCTATCATTACTTATTTTGACTGTTTATAAAATTGTCAAACATTTCACATCATTGACTGCTTCGTTCTTCTTTGGAAGTCTAGTCTCTGATGTGCCCAGTTTCATAATAATCCCCATCGTTTTCTGAAGGAGCCACTTAATTATGACGTGAACAGCGATTCTGACACCCAAACAGAAAGGTCATACGTTGCAAACTCTCTACTGTTTGACTGCAGAGGTCACACCATGAGGAGCGTAATGGATATAGAGCTGCGGTCTTGAAATCTGACAGCAATTAGCCTCTTCACGTATACACTCGGTGCGCACTGCACACACACACAGGCACATTCAAAGTTAGAGCAAATGTTTATCCTTGTGTGGGAATTAAATTCAGTTTATTTCAGTTTGTTTACGTAGCGCTATGTCACAACAGAAGGTGTCTCGGGGCTCAAATTAGAAGTCTAATGCGGCGTGAGGCAAATAACTGAACTGCCAGATATTTAAGAAACAATGTACAATTGTGTCTTATTGTTTTAACCAATCAAATGGACCGGTTTGGTTTAAAAAAAAAAAAAAGCGTGTCTTGCTTTTGTTTTCTCTTTGCAGGCAAACTCACTCAGATAGTGTTTGGGCACCGTGACGTGGTGACGTGCATTGCTCGCTCTGAGTCCTACATCGGAGGAGACTGCTACATCCTGTCCGGCTCCAGAGATGCCACCCTGCTGCTGTGGTACTGGAATGGAAAGCACAACAGCATCGGAGAGAGTCCAGGCGGTGAGTGGCTGAGCGGGTTTGGCATCACGTTCACACACACACACACACATGCAGGAGTGCTCTCTGATCGTCGGCCCTCTCAGACAGCTGTGGCTGTGTGATTTACAGCCTCCCTCTGTAAAGTAACAACTAGTTTCGTCTGACCAGGTCAGACCTCTTCCATACAGATTGGATTTCGCAGCTCCGCTGTCGCACCAGCACCAGCTTTTGATAATTCGTCTGATATTGGGCGCATGTGTTTCTGCGAGGCCAGATAGTGAGTGTGTGTGCGACTCTGTCTTTAATGTGAGTGAAAGTGAGGGCCACTTAGGAACGTTAAACGTGATGTCTGGAGGGGCGGGTGGAGTTGGCCAGTGCTGGAACGTTCACAGCTATCCAAGGGCCACGAGGTCAAACTAGTCGATAAAAGTGAAAGATGTCACGGGCCTCCCCTGCGTTACCAAAACACATGGCGTTAGCTATGATCAAAGCGTCGCTAACACGTTGCTCAGGCCACAGACTCCTCAGAGCTAATTTGGTCTGCTCAGATCGACGAGCGTGTTGTTAGATGATCTGTTACAAATGGGATGAGATTTATGACAAATGTTGATTTGTTTAAAAAGCCATGTTGTTTTTTACAGACAAGATCCAAAACCGAATACGATCACAGAGGCACTAAGAACTATTTATTTATTATTCATTGATTCCCGTTCTTATAAAAATAAAAAAGTATCTGCGCTGAAAAATGAGCAAAATAAGTATAAATATGTTTCCAAGGTTAAACTGGGAACCTTTCTAGTTATATTTTAACTATGGAATTTCTATGACGTCTTGTATTTGATGCTGTTTTCAGATTAAGTTGTGCACGTTAGTTGAAGACTGGTTAGCTCAGAGCTCCTGAAGGAGCAGACAGCACTTTATTTATTCTGCTTCCAAACAAAAACCCAAACCTAAAACCTGCTCACACTCTGTAAATTCCTCTTTGCTCCTAACGATCTGTGGACGTCCTGCACACGTCACCGGTTTGACTGAAGTCCATCTGAAGAGCTGAAATGCACATGAACACACTGACCCCTCAATGTTTGGGTTTGTGCTTCAGGCAGGAGAGATTTCAAATGCACCACTGCCACCTGCTGGCACAAACTACTGCAGCGCTACATTTATTCTGTAAATGGTTTTGTTCTTTTAAATGAGGCTGAACGGGAAATAAATGCATTTATCCTTTGTTGTCACAGTAGCAGTTCGACTGGTAAAAAATATATCAGCTTGTTGTCTTTGTTGGCAATATTTGTTCATTTAGATTTGTGGTTTGCAAGGTGTCTCAAAAATGAAGCTATGCACACAAAACAGTACATTTTCACATTTTTGTTGCATCCTATCTTTTAGTATTGTGCAGGTTTAAATTTTGCACATTAACACTTGTCAGTGTAATGCACTGGTATTGTTGCTGCAAGACATTGTAAAGCCTTCTAGTTTCTTCTTCCATTCTTTCCAGAGCAAAGCTGCTGCATTTGCTTCTTTTGTTAACTAAAAGTATAAGTCTAGATGCTTTCTGCCGAAATAAGCAGCAGAAGACTGGGATTTAAAAATGGTAGTATGAATTTACATGTAAGTTGCTACCAGCAAAGGAGAAAGCAACCATTTAAATATTTTTAATTAAAAAATATGAATACCTCTGCTTACGTACTGACAAAATGTGTAATATGTACTGAAAAGCATTTTTTGTGCTTGAAATGCCACAGTTTATGTTCAGCTATGGTTTGGAGAATGCAATTATATAAGACTTCACCAGATTTTTTTTTTTTTTTTGCTGCAGGCAACAATACAAACGGATAAGACGCAGAAAATACACAAAATATCTGAGCCTGCTCGCTGTCCGTGTTTTCTATGCAGTATCTCTATCCTGTATGGATTTAATTTCCTAGACAATTACTAATAAATAAACAAAAGCAAACAGACAAAAGATGATCACGGCTCATGGTTTACCTTTAGTTGTATGTTGTTCTGTTGGTTTTTGAGTTCATTTGTTGTATGTGTGTGTGTAATCTGTGCTTTAGTCATCATGAAAGCATCTGCTTAATGCAATGTACATTAAATATGCTGATATAGGTTTATATGTATGTTTTTTTAAGGATGCACAATATTATCGGCATGGTATCGGTATCGGACGATATTAGCGATAAATTTAAATATTGGACATCGGCCATTCCATCAGAATAACTCACCAGTATAAAAGACTCTGTTTTTTGACATCTGCATTTGGTAGCAGGTCAAACTGACAAAGACCATGTAGAATAATGTAGTACTGTATTTTAATTCCACAGCAGAGAAATCTATGTAGTCTCTGTAAGTAGGTTTAGGGAAAAAAAAATTGGTATTGGTATCAGTTATCAGCCAAATACTTTTTAACATATTGGCATATCAGGTATCAGCCACAAATCCAATATTGTGCATCACTAATGGTTTTACATCAGACCCACTTTCCTTCTGGAAAGTTCAGTGTCCAAACTGAAAGTTCTTCAGCATCTCTGTTCATCTTGAGCTGAAAATGATCTCCTGCAACAATTTTTTTTCTTCAAGTTATTTACAACCGAGTCATTTCATTTAGAAAACTTTTAGATTCATGTGTAAAATAAAACTTTGTTCCTGCAGTTACTAAATATTAAAAAGCACATGCACACATGCAGATACAGATAGGAGATGCCGTCCTCAGCCTCCCAGCTTTGCTCAGGTACAAGATTGTAATCACATGTCGCACTAATGGAAACCAAATGGCGGGTCAAGGCTCCAAACTGCTACAGTTAATTCACGTTATCGGCTTTATAGATCTTCACTGAGTAAAATCCAACTTCTAAATCTAACTCGCCGCTCGTGTGTTTGTTTTTAGTGAGAATGCTGCTGTTCACTGGATGAAATGTAGCTGTTTGGGCTGCTGCTGTGGTGGAAACAGGAAGGTCTGGGTGGGTGCAAAGTGGGCAGCTTAATGTAAAAAGTCCAAACAGTCAAGTGTCATTTAAATATTATGAAATCAGCTACAACCGAGAGCAGTTTGGATTTTCAGTACGTTCACATTACTCAAACATCTTCTATTAATTTACACATTTATTATCTGTACACATGGATGTCATCAATTGGACGTTTTCCTCTTATGTTTGCCTTTTTACAACAGTTTACGGAGCACGTTAGCCCGTATGCTCTTTCTGCTAAATCTGATTAAGCTGCTACAGTAGCCGTGGCTTTTTGGAGAATAACCGGTCTTATTAGAGAACCTTTATTGGATTTTGTGTTTAATTTAATTAAAGAAAAGAACTGCATGAAGTCATTGAAGCACTTGTGCTTTTAAAGTTTTAACCCACCACATAAATTATTTTGTAGTACCATTTATTGTTTACACTGGAAACTTTCCGTTGTGTGTTTACATCAATGTTCATTCCTGACATTCTTCAAGGTTTTCTTTTTTTAGAAACTGTTTTGTTTGGAATGCATCGTTGTGGAAAAAGCTGTTGAAGCCAGTACGAGTGTCGGGGCTGCTCTTGAAGGTTTGCGTTAAATTTCCTTGAATAGACATAGTATAAAAGAAGAAACCCCTTCATGATCAGCAGACCACCAGTAAATAACTTCTTTTGTATAAATCAGTTTTTATTTATTTATTTATTTATTTGTTTTTTTGTTTGTTTGTCTTGTTGCTCGCTCTGACATCTCAGACCTAATGACACAAACATCCCAGTTGTTCTTTTGCTCTTTTGGGTTTTCTGTGTTTCTGCTGGTCTGATGCAGAAACATCTGGATCCAGTGAAGGTCGTCATGGGGAAGAAGTTGTAGGGACAGGAGGCTTTCAATGACAATAGATTGAAAGGAAGGGTGTGTGGTGGATGTGCACGACAAAGTTAATTAATATTAAATAACAGATTGTGCTTGATTTTTTTTTTCTTTTATTTATCACTTATTTAAAGCAACTTGAAACTCTATCTGTATCAAACCATAATTCTGTATATATTTTCACCTTTGCTGTCCCTGGTGAACATCACATATGCAGAACTAATACTTTCTGTTCTGTTTTAGCAGTATTTACCATACCGAGGGCCATCCTGACGGGTCATGACTGTGAGGTGACGTGTGCGAGTGTGTGTGCTGAGCTGGGTCTCGTCATCAGCGGCTGCAAAGGTGAACCATCCCACATCTGTTCATTTGTTCCAATAATCCAATGTCGACTAATGTCTGACCATTGCATCAAATTAAATGACTGCACAGCAATAAATAGTGACTGACTGTACATTCACTGCCCGCAGACTCATAAATACAAACTTGTTCCGAAAATACTTGAGAACTGAGTAAAATGTAAATAAGAATGCAAAAATGCAAAGATTTTAAAACAATTATTTATTAGCCATTATTAATTTTAAATTTTATTCATATAAAATATAATCTAGTAACTACTGAAACTGTGTCTACAATAAATATTTAATTTGTATGATTATTACATTTATTTTACTTATTTATTGATTTTTTTTTGTAAGTGTTTTGAAATACTTAAAATTGAAAGCCAGATGTTTTCACTCTCTTGCTTTATGTCCAGTTTAGCAGTCAGTATTTCTGTGCTTGAGTTTTTGTTTCGTCTTTCTATGAAACTTAAGTACCGTAATTTACGGACTATTGAGCGCACCCCAATATAAGCCGCACCCACCAAATTAAAAATAATAATAATAATGTTTTATATATATGCAGGCTGATCTTGTCCATAAGCCATTGATGTCCATGTTGTAACATGTGATATTTACACAGAAATGGTTTTTTAACTTTTAATTAAATATGTATTGTAACATTTATTAACCTTTATTTAACCAGGCAGTTCCCATTGAGATTGCAGATCTCTTTTTTTAATGGAGGCCTGGGCCTGAAGGCAGCCTGACATGCATGTTTTTGGTCATACACAAATACAATAAATGTTTTTTTTTCTGAACAGTGCCGGTAACAGGGCTAGTAAAAAAAATATATACGGTAGCCTACCGGGAAGTTTTTGATCGCTATCTTCATCTTCCTCCTGTGCAGCTTGTGCTGTCCTCTTCATCACACCGCTGCCTGCATCCCACAGAGCTTGGAGTGCCATTTTAAATGCACAAAACTCACTTATTTTGAGTGACTGCAAATACTTTGTTCTCCCCCCCATTCTCTCCTCCCATCCCTGTTTCATTGGTCCACTGTGACCTGTTTGGTAATTTCTTTCATCTGATTTTTTTTTTTTTTTTTACCTTTATTTATACTGGTAATATCAGTGGGTCACGAGGACCCACTCCCCAAGAGAGATGTGTAATGCGCAGCTATGTGAGTGCCTGGGTGTGATGAGGCTAAATGTTTTGGCAGTATGAAGCTCCTTAGCCCATCAAAAAAAATTAATAAATAAAATAAATCCATAAATTAGCCACAACTCTGTATAAGCCGCTGTGTTCAAAGAGTGTAAAAAGGTTGCGGCTTATAGTCCAGAAATTACAGTATTTCTACAGGCTGACAGAGTCCAAATCTGTTTAGCATCTAGACTCTTTTACTGCTGTTGTTTTGCGACTTTATTTTTTTTTTTTAGATTTTTTTTTTTTTTTAATCACGAGGCCTTTTTAAAAGAAAAAAGGTTAATTTGGTTTGCAGCATATATTTCTCAAAACCTTAAGTGTAACTTGTTGTCCATGTTCATAAGTGTTTTCTGAAAATCAACCAGAATAGTAAACTGTGATGACAAACTGCAGTTTTCCTCTTTAGGTTGACTGAAAGAAGCCCCATGAATTTCACAACTAAAAATATGAAAAATAAATAAATAAATTAGAATCATCTGTCTAGGGCAATCTTAATTGTTTTAGTTATATGATTGTATGTTCTTTGTGAGGCACAAGTCAAATTAAAGTTTATTTAAACAGCCCATTTATAAAACATTTCTTGGACAAAATCTGGAATAAAATATAAAGTGTAAAGTAACGCAGCAGCAATTAATCTGAACCATGGAACAAAATTTCAGAGGATTTCAAAATAAACTAGACAAATTGCATTTCCTCTGATAATGCTGTGTGAATGTGTGAAAGAAAAAAAAGGAAATTATTTGTCAAAAGCTGAAATTGGCACACACAAAAAAAACATCTGAAAAGTAGATAAAATGTAAGAAAGAAGCTTAAATTAGCAAAATTAAGTGGAGATAGCACATTTTTGCTAAATTAGGCTGGAAAAGTTGAAATGAGTGCAAAAAATGTTGAATTAGCTGAAAAAGCTAAAATTAGCATAACGTTAAATACTAGCTGAAACAGCAGAAGAAACTGAAGCTTGCAGAAATAAGCTGAAAGGAGCATAACTAGCTGAAATTAACAGAAAGAAGTTAGAAGAAGCACAAAAATGTTTGTTCGCTGAAAGAAGCTGAAGGGAGCACAAAACGGCTGAATGTAGCTGAAAAAGGTTTAAATTTGCACCACAGAAGCTGAAGTAGAACAAAATGTGAAAGGAGCAGTAAAATGTTAAAAACACATCTAAAGAGTTGAAGGATGTAAAATGAGCTCAATTCATTTTATATGAGGAAAAAAAATAGTCAGAAAAGGCTAAATATTTCAAAAAGCTAAAGTTGCACCAATACCAAAAGTCATGGCACATTTCTCCTGAATGAGCTGATAGATGATTTGTTGAAATAGCACAAAAGTTGTAGAACGAGAAAGATGCTGAAGAAAAATGGATGACAACAGTGTGAATGCTTCATGAACATTCACACTATAAACTTGTGCTAATTAAAGCAAATGGTTTGAAGCAGTGATTTGATCCAAAAGCTTCTATTTTCAGATATTAAATGAATATAAATCCACATACTCTCGTGCTTTATATGAAACCTGTTAATAGAGCTGTTCTGTCTTCTTGTAGAGGGTCCTTGTCTGATCCATTCCATGAATGGGGACCTGCTGTGGACCCTGGAGGGCCCTGAGCTCTGCCAGCGGCCCAGACTCATCCAGTCCTCCTCTGAGGGTCACTGCATCGTTTATTACGACAAGGGACACTTCTGTCTTTTCACCGTCAATGGCAAACTGCTTGGACACTTGGAAGTGGAAGACGGTATCAAGGTGAGGAGATGCATGAGTTAACATAAAAAAAGTGCACTTGCATATGTATGTCTGCACCACATCTGGGCAGAAAGTCCTTTTTACTGATTAAAGGCGTTGTTTGGGTTTGAGACGTGAGTGAGGTGAGGGTCAGTGCGCCTCGGGACAAACTCAGGCTTCACGTCTCTATTTTCCCAGTTCCCCCCTCATTCACCAGAGGAAATAATTCTTTTGATCCGTAGCTCTGTTGTCAGGTTGAATCGCGACGGCGCTGGAAAACATTCCAGAGTAGTGGTCAGTCCTGGACACCAACACCATTAACTACCCTCCATCACAGGACGACACATTCCCCACTGCCCACGTTTCCTCCCTGGTGGCTGGGGTGACACAGGATAGCAGCTACCACCTTTAGTTTCCAGGCCCTCTGTTTCCGGTTTGGCCTGGGAAATGTAATCTAGCTCTGACAGACAGCTGCATGCCTGTTTCCCATTAGCAAACCTCTGGTGCCCAGGCTCAGAAACCTGCAAACCAGCCCACACCGACAAAGCCACAAATATATTGAAATACTGATTGAACTCTTCAGCAGCTCTGCAGAATTAACACGGGTTTAGTTTCATTGTTTCAGTGTACGTTAGAAGACAACAGCACTGAAGTTGTAGCATTCCCACAGTTCCCTCTGGTGCAGGCTGCAGCAGGCCTCATCTTCCCTCTCTGCTAGATTCCAGCGGTGTCACACAGCATTAGGAAAATCCTAACATCTTGAAGTGAGACTGTGTGAGTCTTAGCCAGCTTCTTTCCACCCTCCTGATCCAGCAGTATTTAGAGCACTCATGTACATACCAGAATCAATCTTCTTTGCCCTCTGAGCCGCAGCGCAGCGTGACTCCGGGATAAATAAGTGTTTGTCCTGGCTTGTGGTACGCACATGGAAACAGAAAGAAAGACTGTACGCACTGTGACTTTATAGGGGTCTGGAGTCAGAGGTTGCATGACAGGCTAACAGTCGGCATCCTGGTCTAATAGTAGAATTGGATGACAGAGGCCATACTGAATGCATTACATTCTTTTAAGTTATGGTACGAGTCGAGCAGTGTAACCATCTGAGCAATTTATTTCCCTGCCTGTGTCAGTGTAACAGGGGGATTAACACCACCATAAATTCAACGTCTTACCTCCTCCAGACCCAGAATCCACCCACTGTTCTCTGGAAAAGAAGTACAAAATATGGGCATATATTCTGCACATGTTTCTGCTAAAGTAATTTTTTTAGTCATCTGAGCTGTGGCAGCCATCTTGGCCCCAACAGAGCCATCAGCCATCTTGTTTGACCGCCTGGTGGCAAAGATCTGATTTATAATGTCTGTCTGCAGCCTCCTACCTGGTCAGGCTGACATGTCTGCCAGCTCTGCTGCCTCCAGCTGTGCTCCAGTAAGGTCATAAACTCCATTAGTGGATGCACACGTACATTAAGACACCAAGAAGCTGCTAAAACGTTCTCTTTTCTTTTATCTCCATTTGAAGAAATGGTTTGATTCTGACCAGACTGATGAGTCATATATTTGCAGCTTTGTTTAAAAAAAAAAAAAAGTACAGTATTTCTGTGAGTTTTAACATTACACAAGTTATTCATTAAAACAATGTGCTAAAAGAGTTTGTGATGTTTATTTGGCTCTATCTTTTTCAATGGAAAGTTTCTGCACTGTTATTGTTCACTCTTGGTTCAGGCTGTGGGAGGCAGAGAGTTACGCAGAATGAACACAGTGCACGTTACATTAGACACATTTAGTAGCTACTAGTGCTTAATTTGTAAACCGAACTATACTGGTTTGGATAAAGGACAGTGTTTTTCCTACCATTATACAAGCAGGGCGCCCCGCCCCATCAACAGACCCAAGTGCCCCACCTACCAAACCAAACTGTACACACTGCTTCCCATCGGCACTGATGGTGCTAAGCTAGTGGCACGCAATGCAGACATGCTAGCTAAAAAGCTAAAGGCGGCACTCATGCTGCCTCTTCCCTCTCTCAGAACAACACCACACACCCCCGCGCGCTCAAACTGTCTGTACAAACAGCACGTGGCACAGACATGTCTTTGTTCCCCACCTCCCAACCCCTCTCGAAAACTGCCGGTCCGAAACAAAAGTGTGCGGCTCAGGCGTGTCTTTGTGCCCCCCACCCCCCAGACAAAAATCACGGACGAGATGAGCGTCTCGCCTTGACAAGTTATCTAGGGAAAACACTGAAGTAGATGCCATTTCCTGCATTCTGGTGTATTTTAATGGGTTTTAACTTCTACATTTAGCATCCTAATCTAATATGCTCCACGCCCCCCCCACGTTGTGTACTACCTCCATTGCCACTGCCTTCATATGCTTCAATTCTCGATTGTTTAGTTGTACAATGAGAAGACGTGTTTGTTTGTTTTTTTAATGAAAGTAAATTTGACTGTCTTTTTGACATTTTGATCACTGCTATTTTGAGTTGTTTTGAAACGTGACATACGTCACATGATTACCCAAAAAACATTTCTCTCGTATTTTTAGTAAATGCTCAAAATTTTACTAATGATCCACTCAAGCTGATTTGAAATTTAATTTTGCTGTTTAATTATATGTTTGTGTTTTTTAATTAATTTGCCCATGACCTGTACTTTTAGGGGCAGAGACGTTTTTAAGGCTAGAAGATCGAATGTTTTCTTGAAGGATCAGACCATATGTGATATTAGGAAGCTTGTTATGTTTAAAATTAGTGTTTATGCAATTATATTCATATTACATATCCATTATCGGTTTTATTTGTTCAAGGCAGTCATATTTGTTCATAACTTCATTATTAGTAAGCCTGAGAGTTACTGGATCCAAGCAAACAGTTACGGGAACTCGGCCTGTCATGATAAACAATAAATCAATTAATCACATGATAAATTAAAATTATCGATCTCATTTTCATTTATCAGCTTTATCGTTTCCTCATGTTTCTTTCTTTCTACTGAAGACGCTAGTTGATAAAAGACTTAACTCCGATGCTCTTCACTGGCCACTCACTTTCTCTTTAAAATCCACTTTAACCGTCCAAAATCTTGTTTTTGGATCATTAAAAGCAGCTAAGCTGAGAAGCTAAGCTACGAGCTAAGCTAACAGGCCGACCTCGGAGAATAAACCTCCGTCTTGTCAAAGCTCAAATTCATGTTTGAAACCCGTGCCTTTGTCTAAAAAGTTGTTTATCTCTGCAAAAAGAAGCTGAGAACTTGTTTACTGATTTTTTTTTTTATTAAAAGTTTTGTGTAACAAATGCTATGCTAAAGAACTCAATCCACACTGAGCATCCACCATTTTGAGAACTGGGTAAAAAGGAAGGAGAGACAGCCCAGGTCATGTCAAGGGGCCTCCCTCCAATTTTTCTTCAAGAGACATGCTGCTCGCTCCCTCACTATCCGTCCTTTGGCTCAAACAGTCTTATACTGCCATCTGATGGTCAAAAAAGATACTACATTCAAAACAAAATTAACCAACATTTCTTCTTAAATTTGACAATAATTACTAATTATTGTCAAATTTCAAACAATATTATTGTCTATCGCAATAACTTCTGAGGCAATTAATCACCCAGCAAAATTTGTTATCATGACAGAACACACCCTGTCAAAATAAGAGCGTTACAGATCTTGTTTCTGCAGGATCCGGCTCAAATTAAGCCCTAGTAGCTACTTAGCGAATGCATCATAACATGTGGCAAATTAAAATGTTGAAACCAAAAAAATGCATCCAAAGAATCAGTACATTGTCTTTTTTATCAGATTACAGGGATTTTAAAATGTTGGTGTCCAATCTTTACCTTATTCGTTCTCTTAACAAATAGTATAGTAATAGTAATAGTAAATAGTAGCTGTATTTAGTAGATACTCATACCTATATCTTATTATTTAGTTATGATTTAGTGTATTTACGACAATTTGCTGAAATAAGATGGATCCACGTTGTTAGAGAATCCTAAAGACGGTTAGTTTGCCATAAAGCAGAGCTACACTACAGTTGATTGGAGCTTCCCTCAGTCATGGCTCATAGTGTAACGTGGTGGTAAGGGTTTCTCACTGCCACCCAGCTTTACAAACTCAGAAAATTAAGTTGTTTTTGTTTGCTTGATCCAGACTTTATGATGTTTAGGGTTTGTTTTCATATCAAATCAAGTTCATTCAAGTTGTCACAGCTTTAAATGTCCATTTCTGTCCCATTAAATACAAGATTAATTCAGCACGCATGCCTCTGATGAAAGAAGTGCTGAATCACCGCGAGGCGGCCGCAGCTGAAAGACGTCCCACTTCGGTGTCGTAAAACCGCAAACGACGAGCTTTTAGTGTCATTTGCTGCTTTTAGAACTTACATTCAGCCTCGTCATTTCATCAGCTCCGGTTACTCGCATGATTGATGCTACTGACTGTTTCAGCTTCCACTCTGATCTGTGCCCTTAATAGACTCCAGCACAGGACTTGATTTGTGTTGATCTGATTCCTGAGGGAGACATTCAGCTGCTGCCGCTTGCAAGGAAAGCAGATGAGAAGAGTAAATCTCAGGGCTTCAGTGCTGGGAGACATGTTTAATGAGAGTCTGGGTTTGTGTGAAGAATGTGGGACTTTTTTTGAAGAACACACCTTGAAGTGTAAACATTGTGGCTGAACTGATTCCATAATAGGAGGGTCTACGTGTGTAATTAAATAGTTTTACTGTCATGTTATTTAAACTTTAGGTGAGAATAAAACATGATTAATGACTGTACCAGATCCATATTAGAAACCATATATTATTGAGGCCATAATGAATGCAACTTGCTAGTTGCAGTAAACTTAAACTTTTTTTTTCCTGTTTGCCTTTGACAGGCCATGCTTCTCAGCAAAGATGGTCAGTATCTGCTGACAGGTGGAGATGAAGGCGTAGTTTCTGTCTGGCAGGTCCATGACCTCAAACAGCTGTTCACCTATCCTGGCTGTGATGCAGGAATCCGCTCCATGGCTATGTCACATGACCAAAGGTAAGCATGCAGGAGGTCTTTGACCAGACTAAAACGCCGCAGAGTTACAAACTCAATAGTTAAAGGAATCCAAAAGCTTTAAGTGCAACTTTTAAAGGATCTCCTCTATTTGTTTGTCTCCCATCATTTGTGGTTTAATTTAGCTTTGTAGCTGGTTTTGTGTGCTGAAGGGAGACATTTTCTAATATTAGCTTGCAGAAAATGAAAGTAAGCATCTCATAGATTTTACTTGTTGAAACGTTTCATCCGTCTGAGGAGCTGCACTGAACTCAAACAGCACCATCACATAGTGGATCAACCAAAACCAGCTGTTCACATGATAAAGAAGGACCATCAGCAGGACGACCCACCGTAGTTCCCTGATGGTTGCTTGCTGTTCACAGAGGGATGAGTGATACTAACAAGAACAGCATTGTAAGAGGGTTGTGCCTCCATGTCGTTAAAAAAAAAAAATTTAATTAATAAAAACGTTCAATACAAAAATTTATGTTGAGAGAAAAAACGTCTCTTAACAAAGTGGGAGGTCTCAGATTCCAACTTTCAAAAACGTATAATGCAGCTTTAGGACTGATTCCCAGCCAGTTTTCACACCTGAT
>JARVLU010000437.1:23052521-23072265 GCA_031762415.1 Simpsonichthys santanae
TAAAAAAGGCAACGAACGGCGCGATGACGTCACTGGGGGCGGAGCCGTAAGTACGGAGTGCCGTAGGTCGATGGCGCTGTAGGTGGAGGACAACCTGTACATATACAGTACATATTTATTAGGCCTGTCGCAATAAAAAAATAAATTAATCGCATGATAAATTAAAATGATCAACCTCATTTTTATTTATCGGCTTTATCATGTCTTTGTGTCTTTTTCTACTGAAGACACTGGATGACAAAAGACTCAACTCCGGTGCTCTTCACTGACCCCTCCTTTTCTCTTTAAAATCTGTTTTAACGATCCAAAATCCTGTTGTTGGATCGTTAAAAGCAGCTAAGCTGAGAAGCTAAGCTACAAGCTAAGCTAACAGGCCAACCTCACGGAAAAAAATCTCCGTCTTGTAGAACCTCCAAAATTCATGGATGAAACCTGTGCCTTTGTGTAAAAAGTTGTTTTTCTCTGAAAAAAGAAGCTGAGAACTTGTTTACTGATTTTTTTCTTTTTTTAGTAAAAGCTTTGTGTGAAAAATGCTATGCTAAAGAGCTCAAACCACACCCGGGGGTCCGTCATGTCACCATGTCAGCCCACGTCACGTCAAAGGGCCCTCCCTCCCCTTTTTGTTAAGCGACATGCAGCTCGCTCCTTCACTACCCATCCTTCGGTTCAAACAGTCTTATACTGCTGTCCAATGGTCATAAAAAGGTACTACACTCAATACAAATCAACATTTCTTATAAATTTGACAATTACTAATTATTGTCAAATTTCAAACAATATTATAGTTCATCACAATATTTTCTGAGACAATTAATTGCCCAGCAAAATCTGTTATCGTGACAGGCCTAATATTTATACAGTGTTTGCAATTATCTGCTGGCTGATTCCCAGGTCTCTCTTGTAAATGAGTCCTCGAGGCTCAATGAGATTAACCTGCCTAAATAAAGGTTGAATGAATGATTAACTGTGGAGAGAAAGTGAACAGACAGACAGACAAAAACCCTAGAACCCCAAATGTGTGTCTCATCTCAGTCTTTATAACCTGATCCCCACTCTCTGCTCTTTGAATTGAGAAAGCTCCTCGGATGAAGAGCAAAACGTCTTCTGTAACAATTAAAGTCCAGTTGTTTCTGTATTGAACGTTTTTTGATTTTATCATGTCCTGGATGACTGAGAATCTTCACCAGCGTCCATGTCCAGTTGTCTCCCTCTTACAATGCTGCTATTTCTAGTATCACTCATCTCTCTGTGAATGTTTTGTTTTCTTGAAACGCTCCAAATAAAAAAAGAAGAAACATTTCTAAATGCTGAATAAATGAACTAAACTGCAGCGCCTGTTGTGCTTCATCCTCCCCCCAGGTGCATCATAACGGGCATGGCGTCTGGAAGCATCGTGCTCTTCTACAACGACTTCAACAAGTGGCACCACGAGTACCAGACCAGATACTGAACTGAAAACTGCAGCAACGATGAGAAACTGATCTCAAGCCTCACAAGCGTGAACTGTTCTGTCTATAACCTCAAGTCTTGACAGTTTCTCAATAAAACGAGAGAAAAACAAGCGTCTGTCCCGTTAAAGCATCAACTATTTTTTGAAAAAGGGCATTGCTATTTTTTGTAGATCTGATAGAGCATTTTCCTACAAATCTTAAGGTGGGGGGTAAATTTATTTTTAGCAGGAAGAATCTATTTTCATCTCCAGAAAAACAAAGAGTGAAAACTTTGGGAAGTGAAGTTTTAAAAATTCCAAATATTTGTGTTCTTTAAGATGAGCAAGTATTTTATTTTTCGTGTAGGTGTGTTTGTGGGGAAAATTAAGTTTCTATTCACTTTTTTTTTTTTTTTGGCATCACAGCAGATAAAATGTTGCGATTAAATTAGATTTATTAAATAAAAGTAAAGGAGAAAATTTAAATATCTATAAACAATCATGTTTAAATATAATAGTCTTGGCTTGCTTTAACTCTTAACATTTAATTTAACAATGTAAAAACATCTAAAACACCATTTCCCTGCATATGATAGAAATCTGCTTTAGTTCAATACAACATTTTCACATTTTATTCTAAACGATTAAGTTATATTTCTATTAAATAAACTCAGTTGTCCGAGCCAGAGTCCTCTGAGTCTCCAGAGCAACTGCGAGCAACGCGAGTTGTGCATTGAAACTGACTTTTTTCCATTCTGGCGGTTTGTTTCTTTTCTGTCAAAATTATTAGTGATTATGTTCAAGTGATCCAGCTTCAAATTCTATGTTTCCTCAAAATCATTTCTTTAAGATTGTTTTGGTTTGTTGCAGTTTAAATTATAAGGGAATCTCTTCCATCTCTCTATTATTTGTTGTTCAATCAGTTGGAGTGTTTTGTTTGTTGAGTTCTGACAATAAAAAGGACTTTTATAACTTGAACTGGCCTTAATTTGCATTCATTTCCAGGGATTACACAGCCCCTGGTGGTCAATTCTTGTTATTACACATGTTCACAGAATAAACAGAAGGTTTTATTGGATTCTGTTTTTCCAAAACCAAGAAACAGTAAAAGCAGCTTCTGAATTCTTAAAGCTTCTTTGTGTTCATACAACGTTCTATTAAAAACTGCTATGACCAATTGTAGAACGTGCAAGAGAAATATTTTCAGCTTCCTACATTTAAGACAAGTTTATCTTGAGACAAAACATGTTTTCAAGTAAACCATAATTATGAACTATAATTGTAAATCAACATAAAAGGACAGAATCCAGGTGTCCAAAAAAATCTTTAAAAAGTCATCAGTTGATCCAAAACGCTGCTGCCAGAGTTTTAATGAGTTGATTGGAGCCATTTCTCCAGTTTTAGCTTCTCTCCATTGGCTCCCTGTCAATTTCAGACTATACTGTAATTTACAATAAGTTTTAAGCTCAATCATCCAGGTAGATTTAAAAAAAAAAAAAAAAAGGTGAAAACATGTCATCTGGACCAGTTTCTGAACGGTTTCTCACTTAAACTGGTCCAGTTGACAAGAGTTAACATTTTTTTATTGTGCTCTACCTGGATGATTGAGCTTGCAAACCCTTTTTCTGGACCACTTTGGCCTTGGTTGTTCTCAGGATGATTCTGTGAGTAGCAAGTTGGCCACCTGACCTAAAACATTTGATTGTTGTACATGATTGATGTGGATGGTTGTGTTTCTCACAGCTACTTTTAAGATTCCAACTTGGCTTGAAACAGCAGTGAAGTCTACCTATGGGATAGATCTGGTTGGCAGGCCATACTTAGGAAGTCCTCTGGATGGGGGACAAAACATTTCTCACTTAAACTGGTTCAGATGAAATACAGTAATTGAACTTTTTTTTTTTCTTTTCAATCTTCTAACCTACAAAGCTCTCAACAACCTAGCTCCATCTTATATTACAGATCTTATTGTTCCATATTTTCCTGACAGAGCACTTCTCTCTCAGACTGCAGGTTTACTCGTGGTTCCTAGAGCTTCCAAAAGTGGAACGGGAGGAAGATCTTTCAGTTATCAGACTCTTTTTGTGGAAGCAACTTCCAGTTTCTGTCCATGAGGCTGACACATTGTCCACTTTTAAGACTGGGATTAAAACTTTTTATTTTTTATAAATCTTGTACAGTAGTTAGTCAGCGTGGGTTTCCTGAGCTATCCCTTGCTTATGTTGCTGTAGGTTTATACTGCTGGAAGACAAACTGACCACATTTCCTTATTTTGCTGCTGTCTGTATTTGTAAGTATTTCTGTCCTTAACATTTATTTATTTATTTATTTTGTCTTTCTTCCAATAGAAAGTACACCTGGACCTGTCAATCTGTTTGTTTCTACTTCCTGTTCCTCTCAAATCACAGTCAGTCAAAAGCAGATGTCCGCTCGTCCTGAGCCCGGTTCTGCTGGAGGCTTTTCTGTTTAAAAGGTTTAATGACAAAACAAAGTCTTTAATGTGACAACAATTATTTGTCAATTAGTTTGAGGTGTTTTATTTTAACTAAGCAAACTGTTACAGGTAGTAGACATTTGGGATGAAGGTGTCCCTCAGAGTTTTTTCTTTCCACTATCTCCTTTGTGCTTGCTCAGGATGGGAGACTGCGACGAAGTGAAGATTCAACACATTCTGCTGCTTCCTTAAACAACTTTTACCAATTGGCTTTTATAATGTATGTGAAAGTTGTAGTGCCCCGAGACAGATCTTTGTTTCTGCTTTAGGTTAAGTTAAGAACTGTCCTGTAGCTCCACAAAACTGGATCTTTGAGTTCTTATGTACAAAGAAACCCTCCAACATGGAGGGGTTGTAAGTTCTTACATTGAGGGTGTTGCCTTGGATTCATCTTGGTGAACACCTGGACCTGTTTACTAAAACTGTTATTACCACAGGTGAACACACTGAGCAACTAAAAGTAAAAGATAAAGGGAAACATACTACAAATAGTAGATGAGACGATCTATACAGTCTGGGAGCACACGGCCTCTGAACTGTTTTATCTCGTCTGCGAGTGTTCTTGTTACAAACAGCTGAAACTGAAGCACAGATTTCTTTATTAACCAAACCACAAAGAGAAAATACTTAATTATGTTATCAGTAAGTTCAGAATCAGATCTTTGTTCCTATGTGAGGAACATCACAGCACATTCTTTGCTAAAGCAATACCTGATAAAACTGTGTATTTGTCCTTATACCAGGTGACCAAAATGAAACGTGAGGTAAAAATAACTTCATAATGGATCAAACAGTTTGATGGAGCAACTCAGGAGGATCATAGATCGTCCTCCATCACACGTCATCAATAAATACAAACTTGTGCACATTCAAACTCAGTTTCACACAGAAAAATTAAAACCTGCAGCTACGATGTCGCTTCTTAGTCCCGTCCCTGGACTGTGGGTCAGCGTGGCTCCTGAACCGTACGGGAGTTCAAATGTTCTCTAGGAGCTCCTCAGACAGCAGAGGGCCAGGAGAAGGAGGTGGCGGTGTGGAGGGAGGCGAAGGGAACAGGGTTGGGTTGTCGGAAGGAGGCAAGTGGGATTCTGGTTTGGTTGGAGACGAGAGCGGGAAGAAGACGACGGGCTGGACGGGGGAGGGGGTCGCAGGGTTGGTGTCCGGTCTGTTAGGAGATGGTGGGGAGGGACCAGAAGATGAGCAGGGAGCTGCTGAAAGTGGCAACGAGGGGCTTCGTCGTTCGGAAGGCGAAGAAACGGGCGACGTGTGAGGAGTGGGTGACAACTGCAGCGAGCACGGTGGATCAGCGGGAGGTGGAGCAGAGGGAGGAGGCTCAAGCCCAGCAGCTAACGTGGTTTTAGATGCAGGTTCTGCCGCTGCAGGGTTGGAAGCAGTTAAAAACGCTGACTGAGCAGATTCTGACGCAGGTTCTGTTGAAGAAGCCGATGGGACTTGGGCTGGTGGTCCTGAACAACAACGGGCGGCCAGTTGGAGGTTCTCCTTATCTAGTGCTGTGTTCTGACAAAAAACAAACACAACGTCAGCGCAGCCAACAACAACGGTCCAAAAAGAAAAAGGCACTGAGCAGATTCAGCAGTGAAAACTGAGGTGTCTGTAAACACTATATAATAAATGACAATGAAAAATAAAAACAATGGCACAAAAAAGTAGAAATGTTCTGAACTTTATGATAAAATAGGGCGAATAAGAAAGTATTTACATTTTTAATTCAATATCTATTCTAAGAACACACAATGTGTTGTGGGTCAACAGTTACTTTCTTCATTTGCTCTCGGTGAACAGATGAGGCAGCGCTGCACATGTCGGTACGTACCCGTGGTCCCCGAGCTAACTCAGAATGCAGGAAGAGAAGAAGCAGATGAAAAAAAAAAGAGGTGGGGACAGAGACCAGTCACTCCCAGTTTCACAACACAACAAGCACGAGAACAATTGGACGTGTTTTGTTTCAGCTCGGAGCTCATCCAGTTAGAGCTTCATATCCAAACCAGTGGATGCTGGGACTCTGGAGAGACTGCGCTGGAACAACAAAGTGACACATTCAGGCTCAGCTTTGGATCCATGTGTGCAATCCCTGCCATTGTTCTGCATTTTCTTGTATTCTATATTTAGGCCCCAGTGCTGAAAATGGCTCTTGGTCCTCCCCCAGAAAGTTTTGAATAAAGTAGATGCCATTTCCTGCATTCTGGTGTATTTATTTTAATGTTTTTTTTTAAACATTTACGTTTACCTAAATACCGTATTTTCTACTGTACATGTCACACCACCCTATAAGTCGCATCTATTATAAATATATATGATGTATGAATAAATATATATGAAGTATGATTAAATATATATGAAGTAGCTTAATGTGTAATGTATTAGAGTTAAAAAAAATGAGAAAGAGTTGTCCTTTTGTTTTGTTACTTGAAGTTTAAGTTTAGGTTTGAGTTGAAGTTGAAGTTGAAGTTTAATATTGCTTGAACTACAAAGTAATTGGTTGAAAAAAGGGGCAGATATAATATTTTTTTTCTTCTTTCTGCTGCCTTTCATTTTATATTTTGTATTCTTATCATTTATGGGATTGTTTTGTACTGTTTTTTTTTTTTCTTCTCTTTTTTATGAATAAACTTTTAAATAAATAAAATAATATCATGCATCACCGCTGACCACGCGGAAATGTGGGCCGGTGTTGTGCCAAAAATCGATTGGCTGCCAAATGGCATCTGCAGGAGCATGCACGGGAGGACTTTAACAAGAATTTAAGAAGATTAACTTCAAAACAATTGTTTGATCATGCATCAGGGTAATTGTTTGTTTTCTTGAAATTATAGTAAAAGTGCGTCTCGGTCTAGCTTTTCCTTCATAAATGCACTTGGACGGTCAAATCAGCTGCATTTCAAAGTCTGATTCGCGGCTGCGGGAGTGTGGAGAGTTATGACTCACTGTGCATTCCTTCTAAATTTAACAAGATCACCACCTAAAAACAATTATTTGTTTGCTCGACTTTATAGCAAAGTTGTGTCTCAGTTGAACTTTTACTTAATAAAAGCACTTCAATGGTCAAATCAGCTTCATTTTGCTGAGGCAGCGCAGCAAAATGAAGCTGATTTGATGGTTGCTCCAGGCGAGCTGGACAAAGGTATCAGTCTGTGGCAAGCCAACTGTGTAATTAATAGACACTTTTACCTATTATATGATACAACGGCATGCCATACTTCTCGAGCGTCATCTAGCAGCTGAAAATGTAGTGTTACATATTTTCAGTCAGAATGAATGAAAATGGTCATATCGCAGCTAAAATTTATGGGGAAAATCCACAAATACGTCGCTTCAGTGTATAAGTCACAGGTTATGTAAATTATGCACACACAAAAAAAACATGAGTTATAGGCTTAGAAATAGGGTAAGTAACACTTGATTTGATAACTATTTTAGAGCGCAACAAGAAGTAGTCTGACCAACAGCACTCCTTGTGTGAAGAGAGCACGCTCCACTTCTCTCACGCATCCCCCCCGCCCCCCACTGGACATCTGTAATGTGGTGCACAATACAGATGCGCTAGGTTTTTTTTTTTTTTTTTTTTAAAGTTTATTCGTTTTACATTCAATATAACAAAAACATTAAAATATTCAACATGAAAAGGAAAATATGCTACAGATGTAACACTCAGTTTTTCTCACTCATACTAGCACCTCACCCCCACCCCCGCTCCTGCAGGCAAGAGGCATTGCACTTGGGGAAAAATAGAGGTCGCAGCTTGGTCATTTGCTGATGAGCCAACTGGACTGACTGCCATGTGGCGTCAAGGATCAGACTCGTGCAAAAGAAATCAGATTTTACTGAACCATTTGAGTCCTCATTTATTCCACATTTATTCAATATATTGGTGAATCTAAGGATTGAGAACTAAGCTTCCTTACAAAATCCTAATGATGGTTTCTTAAATTTTCAGGGGGACTTGAGCACCCCCAAAAAGAAGCTAAAATCACCACTGCTTTGATCATATATTCTTGAGTTGGGCAACTTCTCATCCATTGTGCACTCTCTTATGAGACAACTATCCATCCTCTATAAAATATTTCAACCTATAAATATTTCCTCGATGTGCAGTCTGAACAGTTTTTCAAATATTAATAGAAATCTACAAGCCAAAACAGTAAATAAAAGAATAAAGAAGAGTTCGTTAAAAGTCTGATAACGGGCTCAAACAAGTTATTCAGTTATATATATATATATATATATATATATATATATATATATGTATATACAGTATATTCATTTATTTACATTTGGCTATGCAAATGCAGATGTAAGAGCAGTAAACCATGATGGTTCCCCCACCATGCTTCACACTTAAAGCACCATAGTATCTTTGTGCATTTTTATCCTTTCTGCCACATTTGTTGTCAAGAGGTCAGTGAAATGTTCAGAGTCTTCGTTTAGTCTGGACGGACTCTTTGCTCAGAGAATCTTGGGAAATTTGTTTTCATTGTTTGCGACTGTTTTTTTTTTTTTTTTTTTTTTTTTCAAATCCATATAAATGTTCAGAGATGTGTTCGAGTCTTTTTGTTCCTGCTTCAAAAACCATTTGTAATGTCTATTATAATCACAGCTTTCATCTAATTTGCCTTATTGGAAGAGCTGAATCTATGAATCTTGTTCTGTAAATCTGATTACAGTGATTTAAGTTAAAATATATTGTTATTGTTGGGCTTTTAGAGAAGGACAAACCACATATTTTGCATAATCAAAGTAAAATCCTTGAAGGTTATAGTTTTTATGCAGCTGGAAATTTATATTTTGCCTGATTAATATACATATACAGTATATTATAAAGTAAAAGCACTTTACTTATCTACAGAAAATAATCATGTTTAATAAGCTGACATGTTTTTTGCTGAGGTTTTTTTTGTCACAAGTAAAACACAGAACAATGGTCTCATGTTAGAAAATGTGATGATAAACATGCAAAGCTCTGCAAATTATTTTTGTAATCTGTGCAGTTCTTTATATCACCGCTAGGTGGCAACAAAATATGATGAAATACAAAAAGAAAAAGTCTGTGATTAGACAACAAAATGGAAAAACAAAGAGAAGGAGGCAAATCACACCACACTTTCTTTAGAAACATGCTTTGATCTCATGACATTAGTGAACAAGAAAACTCTTAAAAAATGACTTCTCATTCATTAAGTGTTTGGGGTCAATGTCGACTGAGTAAAATGGAAGTGAAGGAGAAAGAGCGATGAGCATCAAGTCAAATAAATCTGGCACAAATTGTTAATATGAGACGATTCTAAGTCTGCTGCAAAGGAACAAGAGAGGAGGGCAGGGAAGAATGGGGGGAGGAGGAGGAGGCGAGCGAGGGGATGAGGGGAAGGGCGATGGCTGCAGAGGCAGACTGCAGTTAGTAGGAGGAAGGGGTGTGAAACATGTACCAGGCTCTCAGCTCCAGGCATCCCCTGTGGTCCTGGGTCAGGTGTGAGGGAAGGGCGTGAGGAAGAGGAGAAGCATGGATGGATGAGGGATGAAGCTGAAATCATTTACACCTCAAACTGTCAAATGAGATTTAGAATAAAATGAGTCAATAAAAACTTTAAAATGACGCCGGTGCTTCTTGCAGCGCCGCCCTAACTTCATCAGACAAACAGAAGAGTGTGCATGAGCCTGAAGGAGCGATGAGACATGATGAGGTGAGGAAAAGTGAAAACAGGAAAATACTGGTGCTGGTCATAAAATTAGAATGTCAGGAAAAAGTTGATTTATTTCAGTAATTCTATTCAAAATGTTAAACTTGTATTTTATATTCATTCATCACACACAGACCGATATATTTCGCATGTTTATTTCTTTGAATGTTGATGATTATAACTGACAACTAATGAAAACCCCAAATTCAGTGTCTCAGAAAATTAGAATATTAATTACGACCAATAAAAAAAAAAACGATTTTTAGAAATGTTGGCAACTAAAAAGTATGAACATGAAAAGCATGAGCATGTACAGCACTCAATAATTAGTTGGGACTCCTTTTGCCTGGATTACTACAGCAATGTGGCGTGGAGTCAATCAGTCTGTGGCTCTGCTCAGGTGTTATGAGAGTCCAGGTTGCTCTGATAGTGACATTCAGTTCTTCTGAATTGTTGGGTCTGGTGTATCACATCTTCCTCTTCACAATACCACATAGATTTTCTATGGGATTAAGGTCAGGTGAGTTTGCAGGCCAATTAAGAACAGGCATATCATGGTCCTTAAAACATGTACTGGTAGCTTTGGCACTGCGTGCAGGTGCCACGTCCTGTTGGACAATGAAATCTGCATTTCCATAAAGTTGGTCAACAGCAGGAAACATGAAGTGCTCTAAAACTTCCTGGTGGATGGCTATGTTTACCTTGGACCTAAAAAAAAGACAAGACAGTGGACCAACACCAGCAGATGACATGGCACTGCAAACCAGCTACTCTTTTCTTCTGGGTTAGCCACTGCAAAATAACTTGCATGAAAGAATCTGCAATTTTTTTCTTAAACTCTGGATGTCCTTCCATGTTGCAAGATGTGCTTGACCCTGTAACCTCAAGATTGCAAGATGGGGCACTGACCACAAAGATACTGCAGCCCCATCACACTACATAAAATAAATATGATGTTTAAAATACATTGCAGTGTATGATGGAACAAAGATTTAGAAATAAAAGGTTGTTGTTTCCAGATATTTGTATAAGCACTATAATCAATTGTTATACCTCCATTTCAAAACATTATGAAAAACAACCTTGATTTGAAAGTAATTTGAATCTAAAATATAAATCGTCTTTGACAGACACTGAAAAATAAAAAGTGAAGCTGAAATCACAAGGACTGGAAGTAGGAAATGGAGGGAAGTACAACCAATATAGGAAATATGAATGTACTGATGAAATACTAGTGTAACCCCAGTGCATTCCAGTGGGAACAAAAATAAAAATAGAGGTAGATGAATATCTACTCAGTTTGTGAAACACAGAATAAGGAAGTTAAATCTGTTTCCAAACCAATTACAGATGCCAACATTGATAATGAGACTGATAAAAGTGATTGGGTGCTGCAGGTACTGATTGATATCTGGTTGGATGTGTCTGGTGTTTAAAGAAAATATGAGGACTGCAATACACCCCCACACCCCAGGAAAATCAAAAATAACAGATAAACACTACATGTAATAAACTGGTTTATTCTGTATATTTATATTTTGACAAATATTATCAGTTGGATCAATTAAAACTATTCCAAACAGCAAGATAGGTGTTTTTAAAGAAACCATGGGAACAAACTGCAACATATTTAGCAAAACAAAAATGTTGGGAATAGTCCAAAATATATATTTTTTACAAAGTACGCCTATTGTTGAATGTTATTGATGTGCAACAAGGGGATGGTGGGGGTGGGGTACTGGGGTACTTGGTTCCTGAAGCTCAGCCTGGCCAAGCCCCTCAAAAAAGAACATGCCTCATCCATGTGGACCCATCACCTGCAAGGAGAACCATCATGGACATGGGCTACATTTGCTGGATTTCTTTTGTTGGCTTAAGGTCAAGACTTTGACTTGGACATTCCAAAACATCAACATTACATTATTCTTTTACACAGTATTTGTTATGCAAGAGAGACTTGTGTAAATGTGTGGATGAATTTATTAATGGCTTGACAAATCAGCTCCTTTCATTTCATTGAATGCAGAAAACCCACAAAGTTACCGGTAAATCAGGTCCTCAGGACCACTTATTTTTGTTGAGACGTTTTGTCCTTCATCTAAAGGACTTCATCAGTCCAAGGAGCCACAACAAACTCAGTCCCACAGGCAGCACACTCATATTGGACCAACCAGTTTGATGGTGACAAGATGGTTTCTGGAGTCCGCCCTCTTCCTCGTCAACTCCTCTGAGGCAGCCATGACCAAAGTGTTTCAAAACATCAAAGTTCATGCTCAACAAACCAGGTTTAAAAAAAAAAGTCTAACAAAATTTAGTCAGGTCCTCTGGATAGTTTCTTTGTGTTGTAACGTTTCGTCCTTCATCCAAAGGATTTCATCTCTTTGATGTTGAAAAAGATGAGAACTTTAATGTTTTGATCCACTTTGGTCATGGTACCTTAGAGGCATCAATGAGGGAGAGGGCAAACTCCAGAAACCATCTTATCTCCAGCAATCTGGTTGGTCTACTATGTGAGTGTGCTACTTTTGGAACTGAGTTTGTTGTAGCTCCGGATCTGACAACGTTGTTGGATTTATTTATTTATTTATTTATTTATTTTTTTTGGGGGGTGGGGGGTTATTGAGCAGGAACTTTGGTGAATGCAGAGAACATCTTTCTAATGAGTTGAGAGGAGAAGCAGTATTTCTATGGAGGGAATCCTGCTAAACGAGACTCAGTAGTTTTGAGTTCTCAAACTAACAGAATGTCAAACAACAAACTAAAGCATCTCAAATATAATGAAAATGTACAAAGGATGTCCAAAAGCATGTGATGTTTCTGGAGGTTTAAGCACCAAAACTTCACATTCCATCAGCATAACAGACTTTTCAGAGTGTACTGGTGTGCTATGACTAAACCCATTAAAATCTATTTGACAGATGCAATGAGTACAGTCTGAAAATAAGAAATGTATGCGTAAATTAATGTCATGACTGGAACCATCTCGCCTGTAAACAAAACCAACATCCCCCCCCACCCCCCCAAAAAAAAAACAAATAAACATGCACTTTGATGTACACGTATACCTCTGCCAGTGACACTTATTCTTTACCAGAAAAAATATATATCAGAAAAAACACATTACTGACACAAAAGCAAGAAATTTGTAAGAGATTTTGTTTTGATCATTGTGAAACAGCTTCCTAAAGATCTTTGCTGACATTCTTTTCACAGAAAGACTTGACTTCATATCTGGCATATAATGTAGAAGTTGACTATTTTACTGTGTTTCTCTTTATAGATACTGAAAAAGATTTACACACATATAGCTTCACATAAATCTGTTCAAACATCAAGTTATACATTATAACATTAACAAGTACACAAATACCAGAAAACTTTTTTTTTAATATACGTATATATAAGAAACTGCTACAACAAAATAAGTTGTCCTATATTTCTCTCTTGTTTGAGATTAATTGTCTTAGCTCCTGTCAAATCCTTACACATATTCAGGAACATGATAATAATTATTTATTAGGTTGCATTAAGAGTTTTGTTTTCTTAATAAAAATAATAATAAAAGACACCATCACATTTAATGGCTACTGGAACAAGCTGTGTTGTGCTCAGGGAAACCACAAGTCACTTTTTCTACATCATGTGCTAAAAGTTTACATTATAGCCATTCACATTATGCAGAACGATACACTTTTGTGCTTTAGGTTTGTACCAGTACTTTAGTTTTATATTCAGAGCATGAACAAATGTTGCGCTCACTGTTAGGATATATGGTTTAATTTGTATTTGTTGTGCCTTTTGGATATGTTCTTGCTCCAAATTTTCAATTTTGTGGTTCTGTTTGGTTTTGATAAGATTATCTTAGTTTTTCAGGTTGGAATGCAACACTTCCATGGTCTGTTAGAACTGAATTGGCTTTTCCCCACAACTCTGTTCTGTATTAATTTTTAGTGCCTTTTCTCAGTCGTCTCTTTTCTCAGTAAACTTTAAATAGTATGTGGTTTTGTGTTGTTCCTTTGTCAGATCATCCTCTTTGTTTTCTCATAACAGCTACAGTTTGTCTTTTCAAGTTTGCTCTTGCTTGAATTCATCTAGTCTTGTGTTTGTTATAATCTGCATTATGACACTTACTTTAAGTAAAACGTTGTTTGTCTTTTCCACTTATTTCTTGCCCGATTTTCTTGTATTTGGGGACTGCCATGCAAATGCATGGCAGGCACCTATTATTCGACACTTCAGAAGTGTGTCTACATTTCTATATCCGTTAAGGCGGTCCGGACCACAATGTCTACACCCTAGGGGGTGTAACGGTATGCTAAGAATCACATTTCAGTTCGGTTCAATTTCAAGGAGGTCTCAGTTCGGTTAATTTTTGGTACAAAAAAGACAAAATAAAGACTTACAAAAACGTTTATTTTTGAAAATATGCCAAGTAAACAATATGTTTTGTATAAAATTAAATAAAAGCCACCCATTTGGATGATGTTTTAAATAAGCGGCACTCTTTACAATAAATAAACTAACAATAATAAAAATCTTAATAAATACAATAACAGTCAGAAACAGAACAATAAGCAGCAACAGACCGTTTACAATCTAACTGATCAAGTTTTAAGTTTTTGGCCCAAAAGACCAACCTGTCCGCATTTTCTGCTAAAAGCACAGATCTAGTTGCAGTGAATATCTCCAGTGGTGGAGAAAACAGCTCACTAACAACAGGAAGCAGGAATAAAGAGGTAGAGTGTTGCTAATTTTGCAGTGTGGCTGTATTTGGCCTCATTACTCACAACCTCTTCTTGGACCTGCTCCCACCTGTCCCTGGAAAAGTTCAGAGTTCAGTCATCAGACTTCTTATAGCTGCATGTGATCTCTGGTAGATTTCCCTGAACAGGAAGAAGAATCAGCTGCTATCTCTGTCCCAGACTGGAAATAAAACACAGAGAGGTAAAAAAAAAAATGAGTTAAAAATATTGTAACTTTAAATTTAAAAAACTTAATTAGATAATTGTAGTAAAAGAACAATACCTCTTCTTGAATGGTTGTTATGAGGTGGTTGAATTTTTCGTTCATCATCATCATCATCATCATCATCATCATCATCATCATCATCATCATCATCAGGGCAGGGCTTTCAGCTCCAGGGCTTGTTGACAATCAGTTTTAGCTTTTTCATAAAGTGCTGAACATTTTGGCTGAAGTGTTGATGTGATGGATGTCGTAGCGGGGCTCAATAACTTTAAAGCTGGCACATCAACAACATTTGGACCTAGATCCAGATCTTTAATACCTCCTACAGTTTGTGTTATTTTTCTGGACTGCTCTGAATTACCTGATAAAGGTTGTTTAAATGCTGCTGCTGTTATGCGTGTTTGCAACAAGCTGCTTTTATTGTGTGTAGAAGAGACGTTCACGTTCAAATGATGTCGTTTCAAGAGCGTTAACGAGTTAGACGTGTTGCTGCTGCAGATCCAATCTCCATGAAACAATGTTGACACACAGGTTTGGATTTGTTCACTTGTCTTTTAACAAGAAAGCCATAATGTTCCCAAACAGGAGACCACAAGCACAGACATAAATATGTTGAAATTTAAATTGTTTATGTCTATAATGAGATGCTAGGCTGCTAATGCTACTTGCTGCAAGATAATAGTGCCGAGCTGAAACAGGCTTAGGAATTTTAGTTCTGCGGCGCATAATCTCTTGTTAATAAAATTTAATGAGTGAAAAATTGACCGAAACGGTACGCACGTGGACCGAACCGAACGTGCCGTACCGAACCGTTTCGGTACACCCACGTGTACCGTAACACCACTACTACCACCACAAAAGTTATATCAAAACGACGGGCCCCTCTGGGAAGTGTGCTATTACTTTTATTGGCACTCGCAGTTACCATGGCGACATATTTTGCTTACAAAGATGCCAAATTTCCCATAGGAAATGAATAGGAGAAGACTCCACAGAAACTGAGTAACGTATAGAGCAATTTTGGTTCAACATACATGGAAGGCACCTATTATTACCTATTTTTGTTATTATTAATTAGTAATAATAATAATTTACAATTAATTATTAGTCAATAATTACCCATTTTAACATGAATAATTATCAATATTAATAATTCATACCTGATAGTAGTTCTAATTGTTAATATGAATATTAATATTTTATTAAGTATTAATATGTAATAACAATCAATACATTAACAATATATTAATAATTATTAATAGTGATAATTAATTATTAGGATAATTATTAATAATTATGAATATTGTTGTGTATTTTAATAATAATTTAATAAAAAAATAGGCAGTCCCCTTCAAAGTTTCTCCAGGAACTTTCTAGTTATTATTGCTGTTTTTTGGTATTTTTCTTTCTTCCCTTCTAACTCACTGGGCAAAACCCATTAGCATTTCAGTAACAAATTGTTGCACAATTTTTCTATTAACCACATGCTTGAACAATTTAGTTTATTTGTATTTGTTATAGGTTTATTGCAAACTTCAATGACATCTTTTAAGGGATCAATGTTTTGGTCATCTCCGACTACTGAGTCATGAGCAACTGTGAATATATGGAGTTGCTGTCCTTTTTGTTTGGGCAAATCCCATTATATCAAAACCTATTAATTAGGGTAACCTCTCCATTTATATGTTCTTTTTGAATTCATTTATTCAGCCTGCGTGTATGCTTCCCCTCTTTGTGCTCACTAAATTTGATGTAGACCAAACTTGCATACTAATATTTGGACACACTGGACTTTTGGACTTAATGGCACATTATGTAGAATACAAAAAACAACTATTTTACTGGTTAATGTGATCACTGTGAACAAGAGTAAATCATATAGGACATAATTTTAATATGTCAAAATATGGACAACACAGAAGACATTTAAAAAATAACGAAAATTTAAGAAATATTTAATATATTATTTAATATATTATTTTTTGTAGAAACAAACTAGAATTAAATGCACTAAGATTATTATAATTTCTTTATAAAAGTAAAATTTGTATAGAACATAAGCATGATTACATACACAATATACTTAGACATTTTGAGCCATAAAAGTAGGATAGGTTATTGCACACCTTCCATTGTTTGCCAACCACTGTAAAATTTAAGAAGAAGACACTATGGCAAGACAACATTAGAAGAAGACATTGGAAGAATATACTTTTAAACAAAACTTTATTTACACAATAAGTTAGCACAACAGTTAAAAGAAAGTTGATCAGGACAAGATTCAAATAAAATATTTACATGAGCAGCTTGTTGAATTGTGGTCCTCCTGATCAGAACTGGTGCATAAAACTTTCTTAAATCCACAGTTTCACAAAGTTCTCCAGGTGTCCAGTGTCTCTGTGGAAGCAAAACTCCAACACCAGTCTGGCCTTGACGTTGCACGTCCACAGAGCCATGGCATCAAGTTGAGGTCCAGCCCTGCATTCTGTCCCTGCAAGACAAGTAAACAGACATTTTTGCTTCAGCTACCAGAAAGTTTAAAGTTTGGGATTCAAACTTTGTGGTTTTGCTGAAATGTACTTCATTAATAAAAACAGATTTGGTGAAAACTGTGTCAAAAAGGCAAAATATCCTTGTCATTTAATTAAACAGAGCCGTCAGCCATACACAATCTGTAAAAACTTGTAAAACACTGACAAACTGCAAAAAGGACACTTGTTTAAAACCTCAAGATTGATAACCGACAAAAAAGAGTTTAAGGAGAATTGTATACTCTGTGGTATTCAGTGAGCGGACAGAGTTCCTAGTACAATCTAAGACATTGTAAATTAATCCCATATTTCCTTGTGCATCTTGCAGATGAGAATCTGCTTCCTGTATTCTACTTTCTTTCCGTCTAGCCTGAGTTTTCTCTGGACTACTCCACTAAAACCAGTCCTCTTTATACGGATGCTACAACTGGAAAGATCTCTCACATACTGCTTCATCCTGGTTTGACCTGTTAGTCTTTTACACCAACCTGAGAACCTCACCTACCATACTCACCTTCTTGGAACCTGGAATCTTACCCTCCTCTCCAAGTCTGATCGCCTACAACCAGAATAAGCTGCATCTGTTTATTATACAAACCTTCCAGAAGATCCTCTGGCTTAAAGAAAACACCGTTTCCTCCCAAGTCCAGCCCCTGTAATATTGCAAATGTTGTAAATACATGTATTTTTAATTTAATACCTCCAGTCTCACGAGTCTTCCCGGGTTTCAGTTAAACACACTCTGAGAAAATCAACAATACAAATGTGTCACTGATCACCGAGCCATTGCAGCTCTTCTAAAACTACTAAGTGAGAGGTAGAAATCCATCTTACTCATTACGAGTATGTACTGTATCATCGAGTTAGGAAGGGGATGTTTTATACCACCAGAACTTGACATTAAGAAGGCTTGAAATAAAATACGGAGAGTAATATTTATACAGTTGCAGAGAAACGGCCACAGTAATTGTCAATAAAAGAGTTGAACCAGAAAAATTAATTTACCTGCCCGAGACCCGAAATGCACAAGTGATTCTGTCTTGGGGTTGAAAGGATCGGACGTCTCACTGCTTGTACAGAATGTGGTACAAACGTGTAATCAGATTTTATTTTCTCCATGATTGCATTGTTCTTGTAAGAGAAATGTATGTGTTATATCTGTGATTGACTTTTGGTCAGACTTGTTTCCCCCCCCCAAGAACATTACTGTCAAGGATGGCTAAAGCCTTTTAAATTTATATTCTGTGATAGTATATGTTTATTTAATGCACTATTCCCACTTAACAAATGTATTTAATTTAAATTTAAATTATAAAAATATTAAATTATCACTATAAAAACAATGTAGCAACATGCCTTTTTTTAAAAACCTTTTCGAACCACACAAACTACAACTGCAAATCACATGAGCAGCATCACTCTGTTGCTCAATGTAAGCAGATCCCAGCAGGCGAACAAAATCAAACCCAGCACCGTCTTGCTGTGAGGACACAATGCTAACCATTCCACTTCTGTGACACCATCTGCTGGGTACAGTATGTGCTGAGTCCGTGGAGCCTTGTTAGAAAGCTCCTTACGTGGGCGGAGGAGCACAGTTACAACCGATAACCATTATTTCTAACCACAAGAGTCCCACTTCTCGAAACTAGCACAAGTATATCTTCCAGGGCAGACAACTCTGTGGTCACAGGAGTCCTGCAGCAACAGACCTTTCATGCCATAAAGACCCAGCTGCAGGCTGATTCAGAAAAAAAAAAAAAAACTGGCCTGTCTTATTCTCTGCACTTCTTGTATTGTTTTGTAAACCAAATACAGTAGTTAAAATTATAATGCCGAAAATCTGATATTTTTTAATGTCTTCTGTATATCTAATTACTCTAGAGATTTGAATTGATAAAACTGGCTCATAATTCATATTGTACACCATATCATTTAAGGTTTTTAGTGTCAAATTGTACTGCTAATGGAATATGAGTGCACTCTTTGGTACAGAAATGACTTTATGGACTGTTTCAGACTGAAAGTAGCAACAATATCGTTGTGCTCTTAAACCATTTTATTGGCTGCACAACTTTGTTTTTTCACTATGCCATGCAAAACGGAAGCACAGCATGGGCTAGTTGTTTATTGTACGGGTAGACGTTGCTCATGCACCACCTTTTGATTGAGAAGTTTGTCTTGACTAAGGCAAAAATTCAATGCACAGGCAAAAAATGCTGATTTACACTCGGTCACAGGAAGACCTTAGACGGCCTGTCTGATACAACTAATGCATTTTAAGTCATACAGGTATAGTGATAAACAGGACTCCAAAACTAGGCAGCTAGCTGTCCTGTTTAGGGTCAGTGTTATTCATAATAGATTAAAATTAAAAAAATATATATAAAGAGGAATTTGGTTCTTATGTTTGTCCCCTGTCATGGAACGAAGACGGGAATTGGAAATACCCTCGGTTTGTCTGTGTTATGAGCATGATAACTTGAAAAATGAATGAGGCACTGACTTCTATTTTAGTGTCTGGCTGCATCTATGCATAAGAAAGTTTCCTTTAAAAATGTGGGAAGCCAAATCAAAATCCAAGATGGATGCCACCATAAATGTAAATGGTAAATGGACTGTACTTAAATAG
>JARVLU010000437.1:23317970-23337221 GCA_031762415.1 Simpsonichthys santanae
ATATATATATATATATAGAGAAAAGAATACGAGTTTGTAATTAAACTGACTGACCTCCAGGTCTGAAAAACAAAGCCAATACAGTACTAAAGTGCCTAATTTAAAAATGACTATTCTTAAATACATGTACCGTATTTGTTTTAATTAAATTTAGGAAAATTGTGTTCTTGCAAAATCAGACAAGTTCAAGACTAAATATTTACTTATCTTTTGATCAGAAATATTAATGCCCAATTTACCAAAGTCGTAAAACCTTTGGGAATTAACAATAATAATAATAAAGATCTAAATGTTCTCGTTAGAGCGATTTACAATATCTGCAAAAACATGAAGGTGTAAATGAGCATTGAATAACTAACCTTTAAAAAAGATGAATGATAAGTGCCAAAGTCAAGTGATAAACGGGAAATGCTAAAGCTAGCAAAAGACAGAAAAGACATGAAGCCAACATTAACAAAACTGCAGGTAAACTTTAAAACTTGCAGAACAGTAGCTAAAAGATAAAACTAATCTTTAGTTCAATGTTAAAGTTAGCCAAAGGGTAAATTCAGCAAAACAGTTGATGAGTTAAAATAGAACGGTAACTAAAAGCTAAAACATACTAAACATTGTCCAAAAGTTAAAATTAGCAAATGGCAAAAATATCAAAACAGTTGTTAAAAGCGGAAATTAGCTAAACAGTAGCTAAAAGCTAAAATTATCAAAACGGTAGCAGAATACCAAAATTAGCAAAACAATAGCCAGAAGGTAAAACCAGAAAAACAGTTTGTATCTATCCATCCATCCACTCATCCATCAATCCACTCATCCATCCATCCATCCATCCATCCATCCATCCATCCATCCATCCATCCATCCATCATTTCCCTCTTGTTCTGGAGTCTGGTCAAGGGTGCAGCAGCTTAAGCAGGGAGGCTTAAACATTTCTTTCCCAGGCAGCCACCTCTTATAGCTCTTCCAGGAGGATTCTCCGGCCACCTGAGACAGTCTTTCTAAGATCTAACATGTCCTTGGGGTCTCCTCCCAGTTGGACATGCCTAGAAGACCTCCTTAGGGAGGCATCTAGGAGCACCCTTTCCAGACGCTTTAACAACCACAACTGTTCCGCTGGATGTGGAGGAGCAGTGTCTCTACTCCAAGTGTCTCCCTGAAAATTACTTCTGAACTTCTCAGTAAGGGAGTCCAACTACCTTGTGGAGAGAACTCATTTTGGCTGCTTGTATTCACATTCTTGTTCTTTCTGTCACTACCCAGAGTTCATGGCCATAGGTGAGCGCAGGACTATTGACTGAGCGGCGAACGGAGAGCTTTACCTTGCAGCCCAGCTCCTTCTTCACCAAAACGGACCAGCACAAATACACAAAAATGTGGAAGCTACATCTATTCATCTGTCAGTCTCATGCTCCATTGTTCCCTCATGAACAAAACCAAAGAAACTTGAACTTCTCCACGTGAGGCAGAGCATCACTCCCAACCGGGAGAGGGCAGTCCATCCTTTTGGCCAAAAGCTCAAATTACATAAACATTAGCTCAAAGCTAAAAATGAAGCACATATTCAAAGAGCAAACATAATTAGAAAGATTTGAGATCTCAGTGTGTTTCTATTAACAAAAGTACAGAACTTTTCAGTCTTTAAGTCATATGTTTTCTTGCATAATTTGCGTGCCCTGCGACTTATATGCTGAAGCAACGTATTTATGGATTTTTTCCCCCATATTTATAAACCAACTTTTGGAATAGATACAACCATTTTCATCCATTATAACTGAAAATATTGAACACTACCATTTTCATCCGCTAGATGGCACTCAAGTAGTATGGCATGCCGTTGTGTCATGTACTAGGTAAAAAAAAAATAAAAAATAGGCTATTAATGACAGCTGGCTCGCCCTAGCCTCACACCTTTGTCCAGCTCCCTTGGAGCAAGCATCAAATCAGCTTCATTTCGCTGCACCGCCTCGACAAAATGCAGCTAATTTCACCATTAAATTGCAGTTCAACTGAGACACACTTTTACTATAATGTTGAGAAAACAAATAATTGTTTTAGGTGCTTATCTTGTTAAATTTCCAAGAAACGCACAGCGTCCTCCCGCGCACACTCCCACAGCCAAGAATTGGCTTTTGAAATGCAGATGATTTAACCGTCAAAGTGTATTTATTAAGGAAATGTTAGACTGAGACACATCTTTACTATAATTTCGAGTGAACAAATAATTGTTTTTAAGTGTTAATCTTGTTAAATTATTGTTAAAAATCTTCCTGCGCACGCTCCCGTGGCCGCCATTTGGCAACCAATAGATTTTTGGCATAACACCGGCCAACATTTCCGGCTTTGGACAACATTTCTGGGTTGTCAGCGGTGACGCGTAATCAATGCGACGTATACGACGAGGCAACATAGTTATGAATTTTTCCACATTTTTTAGACAAATATGGATTGATGTGACTTACAGGGCAGTGCAACGTTTACGGTGGAAAATACAGTAAATACAAAAAAATTAATTCATAGCCATAATGTCCTAAATGTGTTGGATGTTTTGATACCCAACTGGCTGAGATAGATGAAAGTGTACTGAAGTCCACAAATGATAAAAAAGATTAAAAAAAAAAGGAAACAAATAAGTCCCAGATTCTCCTTTCAGGGTCAGGTCAGGAAAACCGTGCATTAAATAACTGAGGATAGATTTTTAAGTTAAAGAATAACAAAATTGATTATTTATCATCCCTGACTCACCTTCGTCTGTTTGCAACCTTTTATATGTCAGTAATCTTTCATGATGAGGTGCCGACAACAATAAAGGCAGTGTTCCAGTTTTTGTTGCGAAGCTGCAGCGTGCAGACACTGGCCCGCTTTGTCTTTAGAACAATGATGCTCAGAACAAAGAGGGACCTTAAGAACATTAAGCAACTGATGCAGAAATAAGCACCATATGCACTGGTGCTTTTTTATTTTGGTTATAAATCTTTGTGCAAAAAGACAAAACGGAAGAATTGTTGATTGCATGCATGTGCAAGAGCACTTGCGCATCTGTTTGTTGTCAGAGTGTTCGACATAATAAGACGTGCATGAGAGGAGGCTGTTCAACAAATCTGAAAATGTGTTTATCCTGCTGCCTTTGAACGATGATGAATGTTACGATAAAACTGCCACTCTTCATTTCGGATGTTTCTTTCCGACTTTTATTACCCTTCCACGCCGCACATCTTGGCCTCAGAAAGTCCCGTTAAGCCGTCGCAGGATGTTTTCGTGGATTGCCAAAAACGATGCAGAGCATGAGGGAAGTTTACACTCTGCACAATGCCCCTATTTGCTATATTTACACCACAAGCTCAGGTGTTTACCTCAACCGCACACTTGTGTTTACTCGTAGGTTCAGGAGGGCTCCGGCCTCGCCTTAGAGTGCATGGGATTTAACGGTCGACCTGAGATAAACAAAGACAGGCGTACGACGGCTGAAACGAGAAATTCTCAGCTGTATGTCCAGAAACCAAGGCAGGAGGAAAACATTATAACCCCCGCTGGCTGTTTTTATTTCTGTGAGCCGTCGTGGTTCCTCAGATCTTCAGAGCCTCGGGCCAGAAAGCTTCACACCACGATATATATCTGAATTCATAGATCTTCCAAATGTTACATCAGATGAAACACCTCGAACGCAATTATGACGTGGTGTTTTCAACAGGAGATGGAACGTAGACGTTTTCTGGTTTGATCAGATTGTTTTAACGCAGATGAAAGGGGATGCTGCGTGAAGCCAACGTGAGGAGTGAAGCTTTGAAAGTTGTGTTCCACTCAAGCAACGCCCTGATGTTAATGTGTAGCGATCGAAGGATCGTCAGTGTCAGACGTAGATGTGGTAATATTGCACCCTTATTTTGGTGTGTTTATGTAGGGTGGATTAGTTTTTTCAGTGTTTCTGTTGATGTTTTTAACAAAATACCTACAATATCCTGATTCTCAACTTCTTTTACAGTTGGGTCAGTTTACAGACACCCACGGGCATGAATGTCATGAATTTGGGGCTTTTAAAAAATGTATTTGAACCATTTCTCCACAGGTTGGAATAACTATGCAACATAAAACTACATAATTCAAACAGCCAAGTTCATACAGGCTCAAAGAAAAACCCTTGTTATTATTTAATTATGTCCCTTAGCATGTCCACATCAGATTTTTTTTCATTAACATGCTTCTAGTAGAATTTTGACGGGATATTTAACCAAACTTCATGACAAGAGTGGTATTGTTTATTCAAATTAACTGGTTTCCTGGCATTAAAGCAGTTTTTACACACAATCCAGAGTTTTTCAGTTGGATTGAAGTCTGAGCGTTGGGAAGGCCAATCCAGAAGATTAATGTGTGTCAGTTTTATCCAATCAGAAACCAGTGCTGATGTGGTTGACACCATCATTTTATTTGAATGCTCCACTGTGTTCCCGTTTTAAACATCTGTTGAGTTGATGTTGAAGAGTATGAGGTAGTCCTACTTCATTATATAGACTATTCTGTGCAATTCATAGGCCTGTCACGATAAACAATAAATCAATTAATCGCATGATAAAGGAAAATTATCAACCTCATTTTCATTTATCAGCTTTATCTTTCTTCATGTCTCCCTCTACTGGACACTGGACGACAAAAACCTCAAATTTGATGCTCTTCACTGACCCCTCCCTTTCTCTTTTCTCTTTAAAAACTGTTTTAATCATCCAAAATCACATTTTTGGATGGTTTAAAGCAGCTAAGCTGAGAAGCTAAGCTACAAGCTAAGCTAACAGGCTGACCTCGGGAAGAAAACCTGCAAAAGCTTTGTGTGACAAATGCTATGCTAAAGAGCTCAAACCACAACGAGCATTCGCCATTTTGAGAATTGGAGAAAAAGGAAGGAGAGAAGCCCATGTCACGACAAGGGGCCTCCCTCCCATTTTCTTAGAGAGATGCACTGCTCGCTCCCTCACTGTTCATCCGGTGGTCAAAAAAATATACTCAAAAAATAACCAATGTTTCATTTCATGTGATAGTACAGTGTTCTTAGGCTTGAAAGCCTCACCTCGACTCTACAAATGTGCATGTTGTCAATGTAGCCAAATAGCTCAGTCTTTGTTTTGTTTAACAGTTAAATGTTTTGTTGTAATAAAAATATTCTAGCTTTATCTTGCTTACTCTAAGAAACACACTCAACGACAGCAAAAGATTTTTAACCATCCATCCATCCATCCATCCATCCATCCATTAGCTTTTACCCACTTCTTCCATTTTGGATCATGGGGGTTGCCGGTGTGTATGTCCAGCCATCACTGTGCGAGGGGTGGGGTACAATCTTGACGGGTCTTGAGTCCATCACAGTGACACATAGAGGCAAACACGACAACCATTCACTCTCTCACTCACACCTAGGGACAATTTAAAGTTACCATTTAGCCTAACATGCATGTTTTTGGTCTGTGGGAGGAAACCGGAGTACCTGGAGAAAACCCACGCATGCACGGAGAGAACATGCAAACTCCACCCAGAAAGGTCCCGGGCTGGGATTAGAACCAGTGACCTTCTTGATGAGGGGCAACCACTCTACCAATTGAGCCACTGTGCCACCAAACACACAACGTGACCATTATATTCTTGCTATAGTCCAGGTAACCTGAAGACATTTTAGAATGAAGTTTTGCCAAATGTGTGTATAACAACTCTGAAGGTTAGTCTGTACAGAGACAAAGGCTCCACATCACTGCTTGAATAAAACAATGTGCCAATTATAGTAATAATTCATGCTTAAACGTTTATTATATCCTGAATGTAGCAATTTTCTTTGAAGTGACTGTAAATCTAAAGAGGATCTAAACCACACAGACAGAAAGAATCCAGGCAAGGGTGTGTGAGTCCATAAAAGGTGGGTCTGCTTAGTCTAAAATAATCCTTGATTTGCAGTAGCTGGTGAGACTGCAGACAACCCAGAAACATTAAACGTTCTTTGACTAATCAAATAAAGTTCAAATAAAATAGTGAATCAAAAGGAAGCTATTGTGACTATTTAAAAATCCAAGCTACTGACCATACGTTACATGTTTGAAAAAAAAAATTAAATTTAAACCTCAAAAAATATAAGTTCAAGATTTTTTCTTTCTATTAGTGATAGAACCTGGTCACCATGTTATTTCAACACAGCTGATAACGATAAAAATGTACATCTTAAACTACAAAAAGGTCTGTTTTAAATTCCACTCTTTTGTAAAAAATCTTTCTGGATTTCTAAATTTAAATGACTTTAAAAGTATAATTTCACTGTAACTGCTGTAACTAGTTATTGTCTTCTTTTAAATGATTTATGCTTAAATGTTTCTGTAATGTCAGCCTTGCTGCTTGAAAGCGTCTAATAGTGGAAAACTGGGAAATACACTGTTTATTATTTTAAATACGTCCAACATATTTTAGCAAAAAATTAAAAAATATTGTTGACCAGTGTGTGTATTTTCACATTGTCCTAATCATTTAATAAATTTTGTTTGGTTATAACATATCAAAGTATTTTGGTAACTCTGCCAAGGAGGTTATGTTTTTCGGTAGCAATGATTTGTCAGTCTGTGCACAAGATTACTTGACATTTTCTGGAAATGTTGAGGATGTTTCGAAGAACAAACAATTAAATTTCAGTGGTAACCTAGATCTGGATCTTGATCCAGAATTTTTTTTTTAAATATTTCTTGTCTGTGCACAAGATGTTACTGCGTGAGTGACCCTATAGGGTCTTGACGGAGGTGTGCGCTCTCCAAGTGCTTCTAGTTAAATATAGATTTTATTGAAGCTGTATGCCAGAGAATAACATTAAAGTTTTAACATAAAATTAATAGTTTGAATGTTTTTAATTAATTTATTGTAAATTTCTGTACGGATTTAAATTCAAATTATCACCTTGATAATAAAAATAACTTTTAGATAATGGTGACTGAACGAATGGAAATATTTTAAACACAATGTGACTGTAGAGTAGAAAATTAAGCTGACGCACTAAAAACATATTTTGACAACATCACAGTAAACCCTAACATACTCTAAAACAACCTTCAACACACATACGTACTACGTACATATGATGGAAAATCAGGACACTGACCAGTGTCAAACTGAGGTACACTGACATAATTCCAGGAGTTGTGTATCATTTTGTTTAGAGCCCGACCAATATAGAAATTTTCACTATTGTCGATACTAATATTGAGAGGGGAAGGTGACCGCCGATAACCGATATAATGGCTTGGAAATTTCTGAGCTTTGTCCACCCCCAAGAATAAGTAAACAGCAAGTGGAGTGGGGCTTGTTTATTTAGCAACAATGAAGCTAAGCTAATCAGATCCACCCTATACGTAGTCCCACAGTAGGTTTACAAGTAGTGCACTGGTCATAAAACAGTCTTTTTAACGTGCGTTCACATTTTCTATCCTCCACTATCAACCATCAAGTTATCCAGTGTGTTGCATAAATATACATTAAACAAAGAAACACCGTTCCCTGTTCATTGTTTGCTGAAGGCCTAATTAGCATTGACCGCAGCAGAATTTATTTTTCTTTGTGATGAGGTTAAGACTAAAAGCAATCTGCTAGCTCCTCGGATAAATAACGTTACTGACTTTTTATGTATGTGAATGTTTCTGTTCAGTGTCCTGAGATGACTTCTGTTGTGACTTGGCATTATATAAATAAACTGAACTGAATTGAAGTACAGTAAAGATTTCAGATAAACAATGCATTTCATTGAGGAGGTCAAAGATAACGTTACTAACACTGGATGTCCTCACAAACTGGAAGCAGAATCTGACAGGACTCGTTGCTATAACTACTGACAAGAGGGCTAATACAGTGAAGGCAGTGCATCTGAACACTAACGTTAGCTTGTTAACTTGACAGGCACGTTGCTAATGACAAGTGGTTTAGAGGATTGAAGAGAATTTATTATTGTTGATTTGTATTACAGATCACTTAAAATAAACTTATGCTCTATTCAGCAAAATATGCTACACAGTATTTCTCCCTGTTTCAGCTGTGATGAATGTGAAAGTGAAACTTAAGTGAACGGCAATGACTTGAAAGTAGTTTTCATGCACCCTCTTCTGAATACATTGTATAATTATGGCTGATTCCCAGCATTTTAGGGGTGAAAATTAGAAGTGCTTATATCGGCGCATAATGGGACATACACTATTGCCAATATTGATAGGTCACCAGACGTCTACAATGGCCTAAATTATCAGCCCTACCGATATATCTGTCAGGCTCTAATTTTGTTTGTAAGCATTTTTTGCAGAACTTTTTCTATACACATATATTTGTGAAGAATTGTGAAGTTGGTAGAGTTGTGCATGCAATTATTTTACTGAGCTGCCATCGACCTAAAAATAGAATGCTTCAGTTTGTTTTACTGGTATCTGCTGATGTTTTGTCATACAAAGTTGGAAATATTTTAATCAAATTTGTAGATTTTGACATTTATTTCTCAATAAATTAAACACAAATATCTTAAACTCATAAAAGGCAGCCTTAAGTCTAACATCTCTTAGGATAATTAATGTGCACTACAAGAACTGTGATGTGGATAGACAGATATGCAACTTCTTTATTAAATCCACATGCTCACGCACAAATCTTTCTCGTTCCATGTGAAACTATGAACTTCATTACATAAAACATGAGGAATGTTAGATGTTGTCAACATAATGCTTCAGGAATATTTAGCACAAGACAACATGTGGCAAAGGAAACAGTAACGGCAGTGTTGCTCTGTGCAGCTTCAACTGAAGTTTCAACAGCATAGATCAACTACACCCAACCAGTGAAGAAATAAACAAAGCTCCAGATGAGAGACCTGCGTAGCAGATTGAAATGATAGCTTATGTCCAGGAGAAAAGAAGTATTACAAGATAGAAATCAAACACACACACACACAAACACACACACACACACACACACACACACACACACACACACGGGGGCACACAAGAGTCCAAGGCAAAGCACTGGCCTGAGTTTTGCCTTTTAAAGCAAGGCATTTCAAGGGTAAACCTGGGAACTGTCAAACTTGGCTAGTTTCTGTGCAGAACACCAGAGGCCCCAATGTGCTGGCTTTGGAGCATGAGTCATATAGACAGCTTCTTATATCTGATATAACAAACTTGCCCTCCAACAGGACAAAAAATGTCCAAATTTTACTTCTCCACATTAATGCCTAAGTTTGAAGAACGCATGAAGTGGAAACAGTGACAGGAAGGTTCAATGTGTTTCACAGAATATTGACATTTATTCAATAAAACAAAATAACACAAAACAAAACAAAAAGAAAACGTCATTAATAAAAATGTGAAATGTACCAAGATGATCTCAACTGAAATGTCCACTCTCTAGCTTTGAATTTTAATAAGCTGGTGCAGTAAACACATTGCAAGTCAAAGTTTTGTGCATTATGTAAACGTTTTGTAAGTAATGTGTGAAGTACAACAAGAAATTAAATACATGTTAAAAAATGGGGGGAGGGGATATTTTCTGCTGATTAATCAATCAATTACTGTAATTCTTAAAGAATTAGTCTTAGCATTCCTTGAAGAAATGTCTTTCATGCCAGAGTTTTAAACTAAAGTCATCTTGTATGGAGAAATTACAGAGTAGTAGCCGTTTTGGTCAAACCTCCGGGAGCGCACAGAGGGAGGAAAAAAAATAAGGAGGAACGCTGCTCGTTTCTTCGAAATTTAACAAGTACCTAAAACAATAGTTTGCTCGAAATTATAGCCAACGTGTGTCTCAGTCGAACTTTTACTTAATAAATGCACTTTAATGGTCAAATTAGCTGCATTTCACCAGGACAGTGCAGCTGGTTTGTCTTGCTCCAAACAGTGAGTAGAACAAAGGTGGTGGGGTCTATGGCAGGCCGATTGTATCATTAATAGCTGGTGAAGATTCTTGGTTATCCAGGACATGGTAAATTCAAAAATGTTCAAGACAAAAACAATCAAGTATAAAGTATAATAAATAAAGTCCAGTTGTTTTTGTCTTGAACTTTTTTGAATTTGTCATTATAGTCTCACTTATTATATGGTACAACGGCAAGCCTTACTAGTACTACTACTCTGCTACCATCTAGTGGCTGAAAATGGTACTGTCTGTCTTTTTTAATTACTGTACATGTACATGTATTTTTTTTCTCAGTCAGAATGAATGAAAATGGTCGTATCTCAGCCAAAAATTGGTTTGAAAAAATCTATAAATACGTCGCTTCGGCCTATAAGTCTATTATAGGTCGAAACATAAGGTATATTGAATGAGTATGATCTGTTTTTCTTTTCTTTTTTTTAATTAGTTGTTTGTGAAAAGTGTTTCTAACAGATAAACAAGGATGAATCCAAATTTTATTGCTAGGTTTTTAAATAATGCGAAGCACTGTCTTATTAATTACTCAGCTACAACCATACCCAATCGTAGCACATTTGTAGAACAGAATTACTCATTTTTGTGTTTGTTTTTTCATTTATTAAGATAGAGTATGTGATGTGGTGACTCTAAGCAACTACCATACCAAACCTTAGTCCACTATCTACAAAACTAATTTAGATATTTTTGTTTCACAAGTCAGTTTGCTGTGACAGCCATCTTGAACAGAATTGATTCCAAAAGTTTATCAGTTGCAGACTTACATCCAAAGTTTATTTCCTTAAAGTTTCAATAACATTTGTCGAGTGGTTCATAACAGTATGCTAACAGACAGAGTTGAGTCCAAGTACTTACTGACAAAACTGTAAATAAAGTTTTCCATACATTTTCCACACTGAAAATATATGTTGGGATCATGCTCAGCTACCACCACACCAATTTATAGGTCATTATCAGTAAAACTAACTGTGTAATATCCATTTTTGCGTTTATGTTCAGTTGGCTATGGCAGTCATCCTTCAGCTGTTAAGACTATGTAAGTGAATTAGACGTAGATGGACACCTAAAGATTATTTCTGCGTAAGGTTAATGAAAACCTTTCAAGTGCTCCATGAAATATTTTAGTAGCAGACAAGACAAACATGCACATAGAAGTTTAAAATAAAATAAAAACATACCTAAGCTTTGCCTTTCTGCAGCAGGAAATAAAAAATACATGTCTATTTTTAAATAAATACTAACAAATTAACTTGATAGCTAAAACGATTCAACTTATAACAAAACTGAACAGTCTCCAGTTCAATCCTAGCCAGGGGCATGTGTATCATGTGACATGCAGTACTTGTATTTAAAGGTTGCCAGGATATGACACAAAAATACTGTTTTATGTTTGTTTATTCCAACTGTTTATGTGATCTTACTACAAACTATGTATAAAAATTTTCAATTTATGAATAAAAACAGTGTTGCTAAAATAAACTGTAATCCCATTAGCTTATTCCAGTTTATTGTGTTTTAAAACAGGAAATGTGACATAACCTTCTCTGTGAGTTTTCCTAAAACAAACCGTAACATTAAACTGAAGGTCAGAGATCGACAGCTGAAGCAGTCCACAGTGTATGAGTTGGCGTATATGTAGGCAGGCTGTTTGTTATGATTTCTACAGACTGATCAGAAAAGCCACTTAGGTCAAAGCCAACCCCGTCCAAACCCCTCTTACATTTCCACACAGTACTTCCTGTTTCGCTCTTACGTCTTTTCCAGGCTGGATTTCTGCTCCACTTGCCTTCAACCTTTGCCCACCTCCTTAACATACTCAACACGCCCCCACCCCCAACCACCCCCCAACTCCCTACCCACAAATCATGCATTACATCATTCACGACTTCCTGATCCTCAAAACAAGTGTGCAGGGAGAGGCTGCACTGGAAAGCATCTGGTCAGACTCAACTAAACAACTGATGGTACTTGAAACCTGGATATTTTGTGATATAGGTTTTCTATAACATTGTATTGTTCCAAAAAATATGCAGCCACCTTTTACGGTACACCTATTTTCTGCAGATAGAAAAAGAATTGTTTTCCTTCACAACCTCTTGCGATTTTACTAAAAGAATGTGATGGAGCTCTTTGGTTGAACAAGTAATCTGATTACAGACAGAAGCAGTGAGGCAGCATACACCAAAAACAGGCTATTCTAAACACTGTCTGCCAAGGAGAAAGAGACCTTGGCTTGTTTTCTAAATGGATTTTACAAAATACAATACAGTAGTCCCTTGCTACTTCGCTGTTAAGACTTTCGTGGACTCACTCTTTCGCGGTTTTTCAACGGTAGTCTGCTTTAATATTTCTCACGTAATCGGGATGCGTACAAGATAAAAAGTCAATGAAAAAAAAACTTTGGACAGGCGCTGTCATTTTGTAGTTTTCTTTCAATAAGCCTACACTGTACAAAAAGAACTACACTACCCAGAAGCCAACAGTGCTTCCAGCCGCTGCTTTCTGCTGAAATGGAGGGAAAGTTTTGCAACGTACGCCATCTGTGACGCTCAGAGATCTGGAGGGAAAGTCGTAAATAATCCTGAAGCATCGTGAAGCTCAATAATCCACGTGCACATCAACCTGGACGGGGCGGTAGGCTTCGTCGCTGTAGGGTAGGTCTGCCCAACCAGAACCGAGCTACTGTTCTGCAGAGCTGGCGAGTAACATTGCAGTACTGTATACGTATGTTGTTCAAATTATGTAGGTTTAAGAGTTTAGAACACTGCAAGTGTGGGAAGGGTTTATAAAACATTAAAATATATATAAGTACTACAATACTGTAAATATAGGATTCCTACTTTGTGGTTTATCTCCTATCATGGGAGTGTATGGAACGTAACGCCCACAATTATCGAGGGACTACTGCACAGTCCGCACGGAAACTTTATGCCACTATTTTTCAATTGTTTCAGTAATAATGCAGAAAAAAACAATTTAGGATGACATTACTAAACACAAACAAGTTTATATATATGTATATACTGTATATATTTATATATATATTTTTTTTTAATGGAGTGAATACACTTTGTGAACAAGTAACTAAGACCTTGAATGTGTTCACTAAAGACAATGAGATGAACTTAAGAGGGTACTACAGACAGGACACACTTCCTGCAGAGGAAACCCTTTAAAACAGAAGCACATCTGCAGGTTGATCCACTAGCAGGCACTTCCATGTCATGGCTCTGTGCAGCCACGGTCCTTTTTCCAAGTTTCCTTTTAGAACCAAGGACTTTCCATAGTGGGACATCCTTCCAGCTGTAGCAGCTGAGGGAGTTACCGGTACTGATGGGCTGAGGTGAACAACAGCTGTACGTCAGACTCTGCACAAACACCAGATCATTCTGAGGTCACAGCAAAAGGACAATATGTGACCCTGCAGTCCTGATGCATGCTCGGTAATGAAAGTAGACAAATGTAACAAGGTCGAGTCAGGTCCTCTGGACAGGTTCTTCTTTGTTAACTCCTTTGTCAACAAAGACGAACTCGTCCAGAGGACCTGACTCGACCTTGTTGTGTGAATGTTTATGAAGCGTGCACTCTGCTGTGATCCATGTGTCTTCCGTACAGTTTTCAGCATCTTTCTCGTTCCACAATTTGTGTGCCATTTCAACAGATCATACATCAAAACGTTCAGCTCGTTCAGAAGGGTGCAGTGAGTTGGATCAACTTTAGCTTTTTGAAATATTTAGCCTTTTCTGTCACTCTTTTTTTCCTCATAGAAAATGAATTGAGCTCAGTTTCCATCCTTCAAATCTTTAGATGTGATTAAAACCTTTTACTGCTCCTTTCACATTTAGTTCTGCTTCAGCTTCCTTGTGTAAATTAAAAAAAATTTCCAGCTACTTTTAGCGGCTTTAGTTTTCAGTTGGTTTTATGCTATTTTCAGCTTTTTTCCAGGTACCGTACTTGTAATTTCCACTTTTTTGTGCTCAGTCTGTTACTTTCAGCTTATTTGGGCAAACATTCTTTTTGCTTTCTTCTGGTAAATTAAGCTTGTTCTACCTTTTCAGCTAACTTTTTAGCATATTTTAGCAAAATTCAGCTGTTTTCAGATAAAATCAAGTTATTCGTGATCATATCTGCCACTTTCAGCCTAATTAAATTATTTGTGCTAATTTCAACTTGTTATGCTCCTTTCAGCTTATTTCTGCTACTTTCTGTTATTTCAGCTTCTATTTAGCTGTTTCTATGTGAACATTAGCTTTTTCAACTAATTCCACATTTTTTGCACTCATTTCAACTTTTGCATTTGTGCTGCGTTCTCCTGCTCATTTACGCTTGTTTTACATTTTCAGCTATGCTTCAGCATGATGTTAGCTAATTTCAGCTGTTTTTCAGCAAGTTCTTCTGCAATAAGCATTCACACTACATTTTCACAGGAAATGCAATTTCTCTAGATGTTACCAGGCAATTCTAGTTCAGAAGATGGAGAAGTCAGTGCTGTGTGTTTATGTGTACAGGCAACTAAACTAAATGTTTCAAATTCAAATTCAAAAATATTTTATTAATCCCAAAGGGAAATTAAGTGTTGTCGTAGCTCATCATCCTGGTTTCATTCAAGAGTTGTTAGATGCTGGGTAGAGCTCCTCCCTTTGTGATTTTGTGATGGTCACTCCTCCCAGCACCATACCGAGCTCCTTGTCGCCACAGACAAACAGCTGAAGATGCCGGGGGATGATCCCGGTCCTCTCGTTGTCACAAGCCAAGCTTCCCACCAGCTCCAGGATCTCGGCGATCAGGTACTCGAGCACCGCCGTCAGGTTGACGGGAATGCGCCCACAGCGCCTGTTTTTCAACGTCTTTGGGATTTGGGGCTGTAGTTGAGGTATTTGTGCTTTTGAGATGTTAATCAGCTGCTCCTGGTTGTTTTTTTTTTTTTTTAAAAAACCTTGTTGCCATGGTTACACATCATAACAAATGTCCAAAAGCAAAAAGGTTTCAGTAAAAATCCTTCCAGCTGCACAGCATCTGATACCAGAAGAAACAATCATCCAAAAAAAAAAAAAAAAAAGCTGTTTACAGCCAGAAAAAAGAGGAATTAAAGTTTTCAAAGCAACATCTCGGAATGAAAGTAACAGAGCTACTCCAACATGCAGAGCCACCTTGAGTGGTGCAATTCTAATAAAACAATAATAGTCTTATTTAATTATTTAATTTAACATCTTATTTTTAAGTTGATGGAAACTGTAAAATGTAAATGTAAGAGCTCAGCTTTCTAAAGTCAGCATTGCCAGTTAAAAACAAGAGTGAACAAATTTAGTGGTCATCAACATCAAAGATGCAAACTACCAACAAGCTCATTGACAGGAAGAAAACTACGATTTTGCATGATCTATGATATAAAGCAGAGATACAGATACAGGGTCACGCTCATGAAACATCATAACAGGAGCAATGTCCAGAGAGCTGGACAGGAGCCAAGCTCCACCCTGTGTGTAAATGAACAACAGTTGCTTCTACTTAACCGGTTATGACCTAAATTGTTGTTAAAAGACTTTTTTTTGAAAACTATCTTGTGAAATCTTCTTTTTTAAACCTCGAACTTCTATGAACCAAGTCCCATCAGACCATGTGAGGTTAACAATTAAACTTTTTTTAAGTGAATAGCATTCTTTTCATGTTTGTCAACAGTGTTTTCTTGTTTTTACATGAAAATTATAATCATCAAGCTTAAATGAGTTATGAACCTTACTATCTGATTAATATGAAAAAAGAAAGCAAAGAGGCTGAAAACTGTAGAACAAAAAAATACTGTATATAAATGGTTGTGATGTGTAAATATAATTTGTAGAGAATATTAGACACACTTTGCACCTCTTTGGGTCATCGAACATTACAAAAATCAAAGGTCGAACAACAAATATTAAGAAATTCGACCATAAATAATTTGGTTTCCTTTCCGTGGTAAAATTAAAGCAAAAAAAAAAAAAAAAAAAGAAAACACATTTTCCAACAGGAGCTAGAGTTATTATTTATCAAACTTGATGTGGGTCTCATGTTAGTTTCTAGCTTTTTATTTTTTTTATATTAATTTGGTTGATAAAGTTTGAGCCACTGTAACATTTTTCCTTACGTTGTTTTTATAGAAAAAGACGACGATCTGGTTTGGCCCTGTAAGAAGAACGGAGCTAAGGCTTCACATATTGAATGAAGGCTGTTGCAAAACGTAGAACTTGACAGGTAATTGTCAAAATTCACTTAATTAGAAACAGAAAATACTTTTGAACACTAATTATTTTTTTCCTTTCTTTCTTGTATGTACTGCCAAAATGATTATGCATTTGTTGTTTGAGCTAAAACACAAATCTTTAACAAAATATGTATTTTCTTAAAATAAAAAAAAATAAATAAAACACTTTCATAGGTAAGCAACTATTTTTTTTTTTAGAAGGGAAAACAAAATGCCTTGTGGCATAAATGGCTCACAATTATTATGAAGAAATACTAGAATGAAATAATTTCACATAGCTTGAAGGTAAAAGCAACACTTTGAGCCTCTCAACACTTAAAATGAGCAGACAAAACTTCATGTCAGCACATTTAGAAGACGATAAACGGTTCCTTCCTGAATTTTAACTGATTGCAATAGTCCTAATGGAAGGCCACAATCAGAAGTGCACATTAGACGTCACACTCGTAAGTTTATGCAAACCTATGCAGATGAGATGTTCAGTGCCAAGCTGTTGGACTCTAAAATCTACAGAACAGTCAAGCATGTCTTAGGCACAGTCACATGAAATACAAGACATGGCACGTCCTGCAGGAACCATGAGATACTATGAGATACTCTGTTAGTTGACACTAACACAGCTATGCATCAGTATCATCTGATCAGGTTTTTCGGGCTCAAAACAAGTTTACCACAATGCTTCATACAGGGGCTACTGGTAAAAACACATGGCTGCAAAATACATAAAGTTACCATAAGATGGGGCATCAGGTAGAAAGAACAGTAAAGAATTTTGGCGTAGACAACGTGAAGTTTTCCTGAAATACTGTAGTCGCAAAGATAATTTAAACATCTCAGTACAGCATGTTTAGTATTACTAGATAGCACGATGAGCTTTTTTAGATACAAGGTTCTTTATTGTCCTTCGCATCACATGTGGTACATGAGGTGGAACGAAATTGTGCACATGGTCCCAGTAACATCCAACAAGAACAAAAAATATAAATTGTAAAAGAAACTGTACTGTGGTTCTAAGATCCTTTAGATCTTAAGTTACAGCAAAGTGAAGACTGGGATGGTGGCACAAATGACATGATGTGTGTAAACAGTCTGAATCAACAAAGCCCGATGGGAACATACTGGTACAGGTTTTGTGTATATGCAGGGTAGAGGGTGTGTTCTTGACACACAGACCGGTAAAGTAGAGCAATAATAACTGCTGTAAACCAATCAAATGCCTTGTCTTTTAATATTAAAGTAGCCTTTACATGCCCCCTGAAAGGAAACAACATCATATCCAAGAAATATCTTAAGTATTGCAAAGTGTAACAAAGTAGTGTTCACAAATCTTCATGGAATGTCTTTAATACAAATTAAGGCGTTTTGTGCATTTATCACAGTAAACGGTGCCAGAAGGTTTGACTTTAAAACGAAAATGCGCAAATCATCTGGAAAGTACCAACAATTGTTTCTTCTAAATCAGTCACCATGAAGCATATCAAATTAACTATCCAAGTAATGACTTGCCTTATTATTTGATAGAGAAGCAAATTAAACTAAGACATTTTGGGATTCCCCCCCCCCCCCCCCTATACTGAAAGATGTCCAGTGTAGATTATGTGCTGAGGGCACGTTAAAGGTCAGCAGATGTGGTGCAAAATTACAATATAATCATCTTAACCCACTTGTGTAAGGCTTTGACAACATGTGAGCTGTTGTGGCAACTACTACTGCTCTCTTAATACAAACACTGACTAATAACAGACAACGCCTTTCTGCTCAGAAGACTCATATTCTCCAAAAAGAATTAGGATTAAATCCAACATCTTAGATGTCTGTCATTCTTTACAGTAAAAAGGTGTGCTCAGTCACAACACAGGCAGCTTTATATGTAACTTAATGGACGTTTCTTGCACTCTGTGCTCACAAACTTACGCTTTGTGGCGTTGATGAGGTTCTTTCCATCTTTGTACAGTTCTTTGATGAACCTGTTGGTTTTGTCCAGCTCTGCTTCGTGTGCCTTGATTTTCTCCCTGAAGCTGGGGCTGTCCAGATAGCACTCACTGAACTCCAGCGGGTGTAGTCCCATTTCTGTGATAGCTTCGTGTTCAACAGCGGGAAACTGTCCAAATGCTCCTTATTACTGCTTGTAGCGACTACAAAAAAGCCCCGTTACTATCAGACTGCTGCTGTTTTCGCCGGAGGTTTCAGGTCAGGTTGATAAAAATAAAAAAACATAGCTACGTCAAGTAGCAGCGGCGCAGCGGCTAACGGTGGTTAGCATGGTAACTTCTGACACGGGGCAGTCATGGTGGGTGTTGTTCCCCTGCTGTCATATAAACTGCGAGGAAAGGCTAACGGTGACTGTTAAAAGGCGACGACAGCTAAAGCGAACGGTTTGATCAGAAGTCGAATAACGGGAGCAAGTAAAGAGTCACAGCCGCCGCGTCCAGGTCTCTCGCTGTCCATCAAACGTAGTTCACCCTGGTGCAATGACAGATTGAGAAACTCTGCTGACATCTGCGTGCGTGTAGCAAAACTTGCCGTCAGAGCCAGAGAGTGCATACTTCAGCAAGATGATTCACTCCTGTCTTCACGCGACTTCTTTAGCAGACAGCCGGGTACTTGGTCACGTGAACACAGCCGCACAAGAAGACTGACGTTGATGTCGCCGCCATATTGGATGTGGCAAAAGTGAAGCTGCTTGATTCCTTCAATCAGAGTTAGAGTCAGAGATTCTTTATTGTCATTCGCACCACATGCGGCACATGTGATGAAACGAGATTATGTACATAGGGTCCCAGTTACATCTAACAATAAAATGTAAAAGAAAACATTACTAAGATCTAAGATATGAACTAAGAAAAACAACTAAAACTACTCTAAGCACTAATATCATAGAAAACATTACTCCAAACAGCAGCACGAACATGACTCTGTGGGAGCAGATGAACACGAATGAACACAGCAGCATGAAACAGATTTTTGTCAGCAGCAACATGAAAATCAGAGTGGCAACATAGAAAAAAGTGTTCAAGACCATTCTTTTCAAAGGTTAATAACTGTTACACACATGGCATGCACACATTATATATATACAGTATATACTGTATATATATGTATAT
>JARVLU010000437.1:23391571-23404149 GCA_031762415.1 Simpsonichthys santanae
CTCCGACTTACGGCAAATCGAGTTACGAACGCGCCGTAGGAACGGAACCCGTTCGTAACTCGGGGACTACCTGTATATGCACATCCAAGGGTTATTTTTTTCTGAGCGTTTTATTAAAATTTGCCCAGTTGTATATGAGAAAATTCACCAACAAACACAGATGGGACCAACTGTTGAAGCCAACATTTTAACCCAAGATCTTTTTGCAATGTTAAGTGCTCAGCGAATGTGTTGTGAACTACTCTCAGCTACCACCATGGCAGATTTGAGCTCAGTATCTGTAAAACCAAGTTAAAGCCATTTTGTGTTTAATAATGCTGATTAATCGTGGCGGCCATCTTAAATGGGGTAATAAAAAGGATAGATCTATAGTATATCTAATAACTGACTTTTGAATGGTTCATCCTCATCCATCCATCCATCCATCCATCCATCCATCCATCCATCCATCCATCCATCCATCCATCCATTAACTTTACATGTTTCTTCCTTTTTGTGTCACGGGGGTCACTGGTGCTCATATCCAGCAGTCACTGTACGGGAGGTAGGGGACACACTGGACAGGTCTCCAGTCCATCACAATGACACATAGAGACAAATGAGACAAACAACCATTCTCTCTCTTTCTCTCATTTAGGGCCAATTTAGAGTTACTAATCAGTTTAACATACATGTTTTTGGTCAATGGGAGGAAACTGAATTACCCGGAAAGAAACCCACACATGCACGGAGTGAACATGCAAACTCCACCATGAAAGGCTCCCTGGCCGGGTTTCAACCCGGTGACCTTCTCGCTGAGAGGCGGCAGCTCTACCAATTGTGCCACCGTGCCGTCAAAGTGTTTTCTTCTTGTATTGTTAGTCTCTGCTAGAGTTACAGTACTGTTTTCTAAAAACAGTTTGTTGTGGCAGCTAGGATTATGCAATTCCAAAAATTAACCAATTGTAGATGTCTATTCAACATTTTTTTTCTGAAAGTTTTGTTAACTGTGAATTATGAAAAGTTTTACTAACAGAAAAACAGCTGACTTCAATATATTCTGGAAAAAAGTTTTTTTTTAAAAGGTAAAGAGCAATAAGTTAGTTCCTAAAGTACCAACTGGATGACTCTCAGCTACTACCACACCAAAATCTAGCTCTACATAGATAAAATGTTGCAGCCATTTTTGTGTTTGATAATAGTGATTAGCTGTGGACTCCATCTTAATTCAGACAGACTCCAAAAGCTAATCAGCTGTAAATGCACACATGTACTCAAACTAACCCTTTGCTGATCGATCCAAACAGAACTGAACTCACTTTGCTTCCAAATGAGATTGTTCAAAGAGTTGTCTACAACAGGTAAGATATTGTTTATTTCTAACTTTTCAACAGCACCAAACTTTAAAAGCTCTCCACTATTGCTATAAAGTTAATTATGCTTTAAAGCAGTAAATGACGAGAACGGCTTTTTGATCACAAACTTTCAGAGATGGAGGCAAAAAAAAAAGATCCAAAAATCTAATTTAAAGTACAAAATATTATGTAAAATGGTAATTAGTGTAAAGTAATATTTGCTTACATCCTTTTTACCCAACCCCTTTTTTAAAAAACTGGCAGTAGACATCAGTTAAAACAATGACAACATTAGGCGACATGAGTTTGTCCTATAGTGAATTGTTTTGTTTTACAAAGCAGCCATTAACTCTTTTGTCCAAATTGACTGTATCAACAAATCCGTTTAAGCTCGGCGCAGAGAAGAGAGCCGTGGCCCTCTGAGATCCTCTGCTATTTGTTTCTGGGCTCTTTTCAATTCATTGCTGGCAGGAAACAAGGTTCCCACCAACATCCAGAAATAAACCCCTCTGCTCGCCTCTCCTCACTTGTTTTCTCACACTCTGATTTTCTCCCTTCACCTCGCTCGGACATTTTCCACTGTTTGTTTCTAATAACGGGGCGGCATGGTGGCTCAGTTGGTAGAACTGTTCCCTCTCAGCGAGATGGTCGCCAGGTCAAATCCCTGGTCCAGGACCTTTCTGGGAGGAGCCTGCATGCTCTCTCCATACATGCATGGGTTTAACCTTGTTTCCTCCCACAGACCAAAAACATGCATGTTAAGATGATTGGAATATTTGTTTATTTTTATTTAACTCTATCATTATTATTATTATTACGTTCTTGCTTGATCCAAATTTTCTCTAGGCCAACAATGAAGTAATAATGGAATGATTTAATGTGCGGATGATGAAAGTGTTTCATAAATCTCATGATCTGGATGAGATTTATCTCCAGGCCATGGAAAAAACAACAGAACACAGACTGATAAAGTCACAGCTTCTACAATGGCCTGTTGGTTTTTGGTGTTAATCAGATATGTATTTGTAATTCACGGTTCTGTTAAATGTCTTTTTGACAGTAATAGAGAGTGAAATATCTGGAAAATGACATATTTAGGCAGACAGATGAACTCATACACAAAGGGCAACAAGAAAGTACCAGTAAACACATTTTAAGCATGTGATCACATGAACGTGTTGAACATGGTCCAAAATCACATGGGAAACATAAGCAAAACATGGGCTTCACAAAATATTTGCCTATTGCCTCTCTGTGCATTTGTTTGTCTTTTAGCAATATATTGCATGAACCACTGAGTGGGTTTTAATGAAACTCTTAAAAGGTCCTCCCTGAATATACGACTGTAACTGATTAAGATTTAGAGCAGACTGGACTTAAGATGATCGACACAATTAATTGATTTTGCAAACATCCAAAATGGCTCTAACTTAGTTGAATCTACAGATATTAAGCCACAGTTTGGTGTGGTAGTGGCTGAGACTCATCCCTAACACACAATCTGAATGCAAATTGATTTTATGATAATAATAGTGATAATAATGTGTTATGTATTGTAATTATTCCCATACAATGGCAAAATTGGCTCGCTGCATTTAACCCATCGACCACCAGGTGGAGCAGTGGGCTGCTATTGAAAGTGCTTGGGGAGCAACTGGGTATGAGGTGTCCTGCTCAGAGACACCACGAGATGTGCAGTGACCAGGGATCAAACCCAGGACCTTCAGGTCCCGAGTCTTATACATCTTTGATAATTTTTTTCTGCAATAACTGTTGGAGTCAACCGTTTGTTTTTATTAGCACAACGGTAATTAACTTATAAAGAGATTTTAATGAAACTGTCAGAAAATAATAATGTATGTAAATCTATAACTGATTAACGTTTGAACAAAACCTGATTGAAGTTGGCCACCACAGCCAACCAACTTTATAAAACACAAACAAAGCTCTAACTCTGTCTGTGGTCATTTGTGTGTTAGTAGCTGAGGGTCACAACCATCACTGAACTTTGTAATAAATAAATAAATAAATAAATAAATAAACTGGGACGTTTTTGAGAAATTATCTCGTTCTCTGATGTTGCTTACTCAAAAGAACCACAACTTAATGGCAGCTGAGAATTTACATCTGGAATTTAATTTGCAAGGTCAAATTTCTGGACAGGTTACACATAAATGTACAAGCATGAAGACCAGTCATCGAAATGAGCCATGAGTCACGTTGTCTGCTAGTTTTTATGATTAGCAGTTCAGCAGAATTTATTGCAGTTCACTGGGTGTCTTTGACACCAGCTGTAGCCTCACATGGCACCCTTTGCCTTCACAAAAATGGTTCACGAGCATCGCTTCAGTTCGAGGTGAGTGTTTTGAGTGACAATTCTGTGGTTTTTGGAGAGAACTGAGCTCCTTGTTCTCAGGGCAGAGGATAAGAACATTCTCAGTTATAATAATAAAGCACAATAAAAACATCCATAACCTTTGATCAAAAATTATCTCACAATATGCAAGAAAGCAGGCAATATGTGTTCTTTCAAGGAATGCTGAATCCATCCATCCATCCATCCATCCATCCATCCATCCATCCATCCATCCATCTTCCGTTTGTTCCAAAGTCAGGTCACGGGGCAGCAGCTTGAGCTGGGAGGCCCAGGCATCTCTTTCCACAGCGACCTGTTCCAGTTATTCTGGGAGGACCCCAAGATGTTTCCAGGTCAACCAAGATACATAGTCTCTCCAATATGTACTGGGGTTTTCCTGGGGTTTTCTCCCAGTTGGATATGTCAGAACCACCTCCGGATGTGCCCAGGAAGCATCCTTACCATATGAGGTCATAATTGAGGGTAAAACCGTAGGCGTAGACCGACCAGTAGCAGCATGACTGCTCAGTGGTTAGCACTGTTGCCTCACAGCAAGAAGGTCCTGGATTCAATCCCCGGTTGGATCTGGGGTCTTTCTGTGTGGAGTTTGCATGTTCTTCTCGTGCTTGCGTGGGTTTTTTTCCGGGTACTCTGGTTTCCTCCCACTGACCAAAAAACATGCATGTTAGGCTGACTTCATGTCTCTCTTGCAAAAGAAATCTGTGATCTCAGTGGGATTTGCCTGGTTAAATACAGGTTAATAAAGTAAACAGAGAGCTTGCTTTAAAGCTCAGCTCCCTCTTCATCACAATGGACGACACAGCGTCTGCAATACTGCAGACGCTGCATCAATCCGTCTGTCAATCTCATGCTCCATTCGTCCCTCACTCGTGAACAAAACCCCAAGATACTTGAAGTCCTCCACTTGGGGCAGAATCTCACCCTCGATCTGAAGAGAGCAATCCACCCTTTCCAACCGAGGACCATGGCCTCAGATTTGGAGGTGCTTATTCTCATTACAGCCTTTTCACACTCGGCTGTGAACCGCTCCATTTAGAGCTGAAGATGACAGCATGATGACGCCAAGAGGACCACATCATCAGCAAAGAGCAGAGATGGAAACCCGAGCCCACCAAACCAGATTCCTCTGTCCCCTGGCTGTATTAAGAAATTCTGTCCATAAAGGTTATGAACAGAATCCGTGAAAATGGGCGGCCCTGGCAGAGTCCAACTCCCACCTTGAAGGTGTCCAACTTACTATCGGCAATGCAAACCAAGCTCTTGCAATGCTTGGGACCGAACAGCTCGAAAAGACAGGCTACCCATCGCATACTCACGGAGCACCGCCACCACCCCACCACAGTGTACCCTGAGCAACACGGTTAAATGCCTTCTCCAAGTCCACAAAACACATGTAGACTGGATGGGCAAACTCCCATGATCCCTTGAGGACCCTAGTGAGGGTAAAGAACTAGTCCAGTGTTCCATGGCCTAGGATGGAACTCTCATTGTTCCTCCTGGATCTGAAGTTCAACCAATGATTGGACTTGCTTCTCCAATATCCCTGAATAGACCTTACCAGGGAGGCTAAAGAGAGTGATGCCCCTATAATTGGAGCACACCCTCCGGTCCCCCTATTTGAAGAGGGGAACCACCACCCCAGTTTGCCAATCCAGTGGCACTGCCCCCAATGTCCAGGTGATGTTGCAAAGGTGTGTCAACGAAGACATGCTCCACAACATCCAGAGCCTTAAGGTAATCATGGTGAATCTCATCCACCCCTGGAGACCTGCATCCTCTGAGCTTTTCAACTACCTTGGTAACCTCAGCCACGGTTATGAACTGACCAACTCCGAAGTCCCCTGGCTCAGCTTTCCCATGGAAGACATGCTGGTGGGATTGAGAAGGTCCGAGAAGTATTCCTTCCACCTCCTGATAACATCCCTGGTTGAGGTGAACAGCACTCCACCTTCACTGAACACAGTGTTAGTGAAGTGTGGTTTCCCCTCATCATCTGCCTGATGGTTAGTCAGAATCTCCTCAGAGCCGACTGAGAACCTTTATCCAAGGCCTCACCGAACTCTCCTCACATCCGAGCATTTACCTCATCAACAGTCAAGGCTGTGGGCTGCTTGGCCCTCCAGTACTCCTCAACTGCCTCTGGAGTCCCACCAGCCAATGAGGAATGATAGGACTCCTTTTAACCTGAGGTGTCCACCACCAATTTAGAGGATGGCCACTGTGAGAAGCACCGACAACCTTGTGGCCACAGCTCAAGGCAGCTACTTCAACAATTGAGGTGGGGACCATGGCCCACTTGGACTCAATGTCCCCTGCCTCAGCTGGGATACGGTAAAGGCTCTCACAGAGATGTGAGTTAAGATCTCTCTGATGGTCTCTTCTGCGAGGCGTTCCCAGCAAACCCTCACTACATGTTTGTGTCTTTTGGGTCTGTCCAGCATCTTCCTCAGTCAAGGAATGGCAATTGAATTTAAATTTTAAATCTTTTTTTTTTTCTTCTTCTTTTGGCTGCTCCCTTCTTCAGTGGTCTTCACAGCAAAATAACTTGCATGAAGATTTGGCTCCCATGCCCACGTTATTTAACATATGAAAATGTGATTTTTCCACATGTAAAATCTCTGTTTTTTTTCCTTCTGTAAAATAAATCTGAATTATGTAGGAATCAACATAAAGTAATAAATTATGCCTTGCTACATACATTTATGCACAAGGTTTTCTATGTAACCTGAGTCACTCACTTACCTCATTTTATCTATCATGCCATTTAATGCAAAATGCAAACCTTCCATTGGACAAACTTTGCTTTAGTCAGGATGGGAAGTGAATTATAAGTATCAGATTCCCACTGTCCGAGCCGTTCACATCCTCTCTGCTGACATTACCACCCTATAGGGCTGAGCTGGAGATCAGGTCACAGTGTGCTTCAAATGTCTCCCTGGTGCCTCGTTCTCGCAGCCACAGATTATTAACAGAAGAGGGAGGCCTTGATCTTTCTTTCTTTTTTAAAATTATTATTTTTTCATTATTTCTCAGAAAAACTACTTTAATAGCTCAGTAAAAATCTTAGAGTATAGATGGAAAGTGATTTATTGGTTTAAGCAGCAACAACAACATGAGTTTAAATCACTCACAAAACATTTACCACAGAATATGACTTACTTTGATAAACAGTGGTGAAAAACACAAGTGTGCAAAACACTACATGAACTAGAGCAAGTAGCGCACACATAGGTGGGCATAAACTCAAACGCACACAGGTTTACATTTGTTCACATGTAAAAAGCATAAAATAATAATTAAAAAAACATGAAAATATAAGGCCATTACTTGCAGGTACATAACATTTTTTGGAAATGTTCCTATTCACAATCGAAAGGCTTTAAGAACAGCGGTAAACCAGACAAGAAATTTAATCCTCAAAATACTGTAGTTTAAAACTTGACTAAAGTATTACGCATTTTTACAATTTAGCACTGTCTAACGTATTTTATAACACATTTCCATTTACTCTGCACTTCTTGTCCAGCCAGTTAATATTCATTTTTAAATAAGCACAATATTTAAATTTATTTTTTGGTACTTTTGGTCAAAGTCATGCCACATGCTTGACTCACTTCCTGTGTTGATTTTAGGCTAAACTAGCTGCTAGCTGTATGTACGTAATGCACAAGAGCAAATCCTTCTGAGTCACTAATGAAATGTTGATTTTTTTTTCCTTCTTCAAAATAATTTAAAAGAACATTTTCTTAAATCTGCAATTTTCAGAAATGACCTATCTATACCATCGCAAAGGTAGTGTGGTCTAAGATAAATACCTTTTGCAATTTTGACACTTTATAAAAGTGAACGCAAAACATTTCAAGATTCAGTTGGCTCTACTGTCTTAAATAATTCAACAATGTTTATATTTGCTTTCACAGTGTTGTGGAACCAAGGCTATAGTTCCTGTCTAGTTTTATTCAATGGCTACATGGGACTTAAAATGCAAATGTTCTGTTTCCTTGAGACATTTATTGCATTGTCTCCACAATAACTCGCAATCTTTTATCCAAGCAATTTAAACGTGATCTTAAAGATATGCTGGGAGCAGCAGATTAACATCTCATAAGCTCAAATATTACCTTAACTACAGCCCCAAATCCCAAATGAGTTGAAAAGGAGGAGCCGTGGATGCATTCCTGTCTACCTGGAGGTGGTGCTCGAGTGCCTGACTGCCAAGGTCTTGGAGGTGGCGGGAAACGTGGCTCACGACAGCGGGAGGACCAAGATTGTACCCCAGCACCTGCAGTTAAGTCCGCGGTGATGAAGGGCTCGGCAGGCTGCTGGGAGAAATGGCTATCGCTCAGGGAGGAGTTTTTCCTAGCATTCAGGCAGTCCTGCTACCCAAGAGGACCAAGAGGTCTGCTGGGTCTACATCTGCAGTCAGTTTCTTCAGATATGTTGTGGGATGGACTGCTACAAGAGATCCTTCCTGCCCAAAGTCATCAGCATCTATAACAAGTCTATGAGCTACAACAATAATTAAATTTCCCTTTGGGATTAATAAAGTATTTTTGAATTGAATTTGAATTAAAAGTGTGTTGCTGTGTAAAAGTTATGTTCAGTTTGGAGAATTAGTTAATTTTCTGACCGGAATGACAGCCTACTACTACTGCTGGCCAGTAGCCAGTAGTAATTGAGAAAGGGCCTAGACTGCCATCTTAAAAATAGCAGTTCATGTGAACACTGTTTTATAAACTATTACACCACAGCCATTTCTAAAAATGTTCTTCAAGTAGAAATAAACATTTTTCTAATGTTCCTGCAGAAGACTACACTTTTAAATGTCTGAACTGTTGCTGTAAGACTACATCAAATCCAACAGAAACAATGTTTTAGCGTTTATCCACATCCTAAGAGATATTTCACTTTTTCTTAAAGAATACAAAATGTTTTAATATTGTTGAATATAAAAAATAAGTATATATCAAACACAGCACAAAACCTCAGTCATGACGGTTGTTTTGTTTGTTTGGTTCACATCTTCAATGAGTGGTAAACATCTCAGAGGAAACTGTCATCCCCCATCATTGGGTCAGCCTTTTCCTTCTTGCAGCATCCTTCCTGGCAATGCTGCCCTTTGCAGGAAAACTGTGCTCAGCTCCTGGTAGAGTCATTTATAGAGTTCAGCTGCATCCTTCAGAAGAGTCCTCATCCTGCTCAAACCCCCCCCCCCCCCCCACACACACACACACACACACTATTTCTTTTTCCTCTCAGGCTACAGAGTTGCTGTCTGTGGGTGTGGGAACCAGAAGGGGCTTTTCTCAGGAAGCCCGGCTCATTGCGAGGCTCAGGAAATCCACTCCATGGTTCGTTCCCTTGTTCCAGTTCCCAATATGTGCTTTCTGACACATGTTCCTTCAATGTCCCAAGCAGGATCAAATATATATTTTTATGTATATGTTTAAAGATTAGTAGTGCTTATTTTTAAGCATTAAAATATGTGGTGAGCGATCAGTTGCTGTATTTCCTGATACTGCGGTCAGTCTGTACGTTGTTGGGCTCTGGGCTTTTGCACTGGATACTGGTTCCATTCACAGGTCCCGTGCTGTTCAGGTGATTGTCAGAGTAACACCAGCAGCACAAACATGACTGGGAGAACATGTAAAAGAGAATAAAACATGTTAACATGAGGGTTTTTCCATATACGGAGCTCTGGTTTTTCATTTGTTCCCCTTCAACATGTAAACTCTGGACATGGTTTATCTCCCCTGACAGATGTTTGTGAGGTGAACTCAGCCTGTGAAGTGACAACATGCAAGACTGCTTTTATTGCTCATGGAACGTCATCACATCTCAGCCCCTGAGTCATGCACAAATGTTTTACTTGTTCTTAAAAGCCAGATTATCTCAAAGCAAAATGTCTGTGTCTGTGAGGAGGTGGTTGTGACGGGGTTAAGTGTAGGGAGCACAGTACCTTGAAGCAGTTTTTGAACTTCTTGCTGACAAAGTACAGTATAATGGGATTTATGCACGAGTTGATTGTTGCCAGGTTAATGCCGAGGTAGTCCATGACCAGGAGAAAACTGAAAACAGAAACAATGTGTGAGTTCAACCAAATAAAATCTAAATCCCACCAAAGTTGAAGATTTAAAGGTTAGCATGCTCCTTTTTTCTAAAATGAAGCCTTTTTTAAAATAGTAATTACTTAAGGGGTTATAAACTATTCGAGTTAAATTTTTTAAATTTATTATAAGGCAAAGACTAACAATAATGCTTGTATGTGCATGTGTGTGTGTGTGTGTGTGTGTGTGTGTGTGTGTTAGTCAATTTTACATAAATTAAGGTAAATTTTGATGTGATAATAGCTGAAAATCATTTTCAACACAATCTGTCATAAAAAATGATGGATGACAAGCATTTCTTAAAAAAGAAATCAGAATCAAAATCGTATTTATATACGTTTTTTTTCTCTCTCTCTATTCATGACACAATTTTTCACTGATGAATTAAATGTTCATTCATACTGACATTCGTTCAACCTTTATTTAGACAGGTTAATCCCATTGAGCTTTGGGGACTCATTTACAAGAGAGACCTGAATTTTAACAAAGAATGATGACAATAGTGGATAACAATGCCAACAACAGACAATCATAAACGCAGAATACTTTTTTCAACAAGTGAAAATAAAATGGTAATTGAATGGATAATTGAAATGAAAAGTAGCAGTAAAAAACAGCTGGATTTTAAGGCAGAGTAGAAAACTAAAAACAGGAACATGTCTGCATTGGTCCTTGCCAGGACTTTAACAGATGTTTAAAGCCACTTAGAGAGGTTAAGGTTGAGAGCTTCAGATCTTTTTGTAAGATATTCCAGGAAACAGGAGCGGACTAGGAGAAGGTCATTTTGCTTAGTTGTCTGCACTGAGGGAACACTGCATGTAATAATGTCCTGAGAGCACACACTGTAGCTGCACTCATGTAGAGACATGTAGGAGGAGATGTATGAAGGCAGCAGACCAAGAAGTGATTTAAAGATGAAAATGTACAGGGGGAGAGTCTGCGTGAAGTTACTGATGACCAGTTAAGCAGTGAATACAGGGTGCAGTGATGGGTATGGTAATTACAGCCAGCTATGAATCTAATGTACCGTGATAGACAGTGACCAACATCTGCAGGGAGCTTGTAGGAGTGTTCGTGTAAAAAAATTCACTTTAGTCGATAGAGGGAAGGAAAGTCACAGTTACAAGGCGTTTCCTAACATTCAGAGTTAGACAGGATCTGTTTCTGAAAAAGAAACCCAGTTTAACTTTCAGTTTCCTTACTAGGTTTTCCATGTGAAGCTTAAAGGAGCGCATCGACCAAGACACCCAGATATTTATAGGAATCGACAAACTCAATAGAGACACCATTTGAGGATAAAATCAGAAGAAGAACTGCTGGGACCAACTTCCAGTTTGAAAAAAAGCATGCCTTTGGTTTTATCTGCGTTTGGGACAAGTTTGAGACGGAACAAATCTGACTGGATGATGTAGAAAGCGGATTGCAAAAGCTGGAAAGCCTTAGCAACTGTTTTAGCTCGACAGTAAACAACTGTGTCATCAGCATAGAAATGTAAGGATGCATCGGGGATGTTCTGACCTACATTTCCATAATTACTATTTACTTAGTTACTATATTATATGTCAGCGCAAAAGCATTTTTATAACCTAAACTGTTTACGTAAAGAGCAGGCAACTGCTAGTATGCAACCATTTTTGACCAATCAGACAAATCAGTGCACACTGGTGAGCCTGCAGCAAAAGCTAAGCTTTGCAGACAAAACATGACATGAAAAGATGCTCTAATGTAATGGTTCCCAACCATGGTCCTTGAGGAACGCCATCCTGCATGTTTTAGTTGTTTCACTGCTCCAACACACCTGATTCAGCAATTTTATTACTTCCTCACATTATTCCAAAGCCTGTTAAGCATCATTCATTTCAATCAAGTGGGTCAAAGCAGGGAAACAACTAAAACATGCATGGGTGGTGTTCCTTGAGGACCAGAGCAGGGTTGGGAACCACTACTCTAATGTGCAGCATGATAACAGTATTAGGGGTTTTGAACAGTTAAACTGAAAGATAGTAAATCTGTGAAGACGAAATACAAAATTACATGGGCTTTTCAAGGACAGTTAGTGTAAGAGGGCTGCTTAAGTAGAAACTCACTTCAGTAGCTCACAGCGCATCTCGTCTTTTTGGTTGTAAAACATATTCTTCAGAATTCTGCTCAGGTGCAGCGGGAACCAGCAAAGAGCAAATATCAGCACAAGGCAGAAAACAGCTTTGGCCACCTCCCTCCTCTGCACAGAGAAATATGTGTTTGCTTATTAAAAAGTGAAATGGTCAACAGAACCTATCAGGAATATGTTGAAACCACTGATTTGTTCAACCTGTTTGAGGTGCTCGCTGAGTGCGATGCGAAGGCTGCCCTTCCTGTGGTTCAGCATCTCACTGGTCATCAGGGTGTAGAAGATGGCGGTGCAAGTCAGGGGCACACAGAAGTAGAAGCCAAAAAGCCACCAGTCCTTATTTTTTGTGTAGAACTACAGGGATAAAACCATAGCAATAAACTATTAAACAATGTTTTCCAGACTTACAGTATATCTGTGACATGAATGCTTTAAATGATTGAAACGTAGATTTAGGGCAGCATGCTCAGTTGGTAAAGCTGCCACCTCTCAGCGAGAAAGTCGCCAATTCCAGCCGGGGACCTTTCTGGGTGGAGTTTGCATGTTCTCTCTGTGCATGCGTGGGTTTTCTCTGGGTACTCTGGTTTCCTCCCACAGACCAAAAACATGCATGTTAGGCTGATTGGTAACTCTAAATTGTCTCTAGGTGT
>JARVLU010000437.1:23407165-23422282 GCA_031762415.1 Simpsonichthys santanae
TTCACCTGCTCCATCATCTTTCTCTGGATCTGCTCCCAGACACGTCATCCATCTTCTGTTTAAAGAGCAGAGCAGCTTTTCTCCACCTTATAACAAGATGATTACTTATGTGACAAGTGGTCCATGGTAGGTTGTGTGTACTTGGGTTGATGGTTTTCACCATGTCCCTGCAAACATTTAAACAAATCTGTTACTGTTACTGTAATGTTAGCTTAGGATGGACAATTATTAGCTCTGTTGTTATTGCCTAAATGTTGGTGATTCCACATCTGAAAAGTGATGCAAACTTTTCATAACATATGCTGTAACCGTTCTGTGACACTCTTCATTCACTTACACCAACGTATTTCTCTTGGATGCTGTGGTGAGAACCGTGGAGCCTGAATAACATTATTAGCCATTTCAGGTCGTTTGTCTAAGAAAAACATATGCGCTAACGTTAGCATCGTGTATGCATTTGAGTTGCCCTACCGCTTTAAGTGGAATATAACTTGTTAGCTGCCTTAATGTTGGTATGAGACATAGTTTGTTTTATTTACCTGATGGAGCTGGAGAAGGAGAAAGCAAAAACAGTCCGGCGGAGCGCCACCCTGTTAGTCGGACCCGGACAAAGCAAAAATATTCCGGCGGAGCGCATCAAAGACAGGCCACTATTTTACTTCTCCACCCTCCTTTGCACGATATAAAATTATAGCAAGTACTGCACTGAGCTGACTGGTCATTTTTATTAAAGTTAAGCCACACTTTCGACCGTGGCTGCTCACTTTCCATGTTTGGGAACACTTTTGGTGGATTCTTCTTCGCTGGTTTTGGGCGGGGGGCTTCAACTTCTGGTTGGTGGACTAGGCATCGAAAATAAATATTTCGAACGATTCTGGGAAAACCGGACCGTTAGTCCTGGTTCCAAACGATTCTCGATCCTCGATGCCCAACCCTATATATAATATTGGATCATTTTCCTCAATAAATAAATGACTAAGTAAAATATTTTTGTCTCGTTTGTTTAGCTGGGTTCTCTTTATCTACTTGTAGGACTTGTGTGAAAATCTGATGATGTTTTAGTTCATACTGATGCAGAAACATGGACCAGCTAGTTGCTGAGAGATAGCAGCAGTGCACTTGGCGCCAACATTAAAACACACTCTTGTTTCTCTCTCTCTGTTTTCCCTCTAGAGAAAAAAGATACAGTTCTTCGACAGGTTCGCCTGGACCCCTGCGACTTGCAACCTATTTTTGACGACATGCTGCACATCTTGAACCCAGACGAACTCCACGTCCTCGAGGAGATCCCAGCAGCTGAAGACAAGCTGGATCGACTGTTTGAGATTGTGGGAGTCAAAAGCCAGGAGTCCAGTCAGACGCTGCTAGACTCTGTCTACAGCCACCTACCTGACCTGTTGTAGAACAGGACCAACACCCATGTTGGGAGGGATGAGTCAGACGCAGTACTCCTGAGATTAGCTTGTACTCAAATTGGATCTGACACAGTATAACTCATGCCACTTATGTATCTTTGTTCCTGCAGGGTTTTACTTTATCTGCTGCTACTGATGAGGCTTAAAATCCTATCTACTACTTAACACTTTCTCTTGTATTGTATTTATACCTTCCAAGCATCAGTACTGTCGTCAACATTACACGGTCGACTGCTCGAAGAAGTTCTGCTAACCTTATGGATGAAACTCCAAGTCTGGATGAGTTATGGCACTTTATTTATCTTCAAGGGCAAATGCATTCAGTTGTAAAGATATTATATTGTACCCATTCTACAGGCTTCTCTTGCCTTTAACATTTATTTACTGTAAAGATATTCAAAATCAACTGATAGAAACGATAACCGACTGGATGAAGGGGAGCCCTACAGAGACTGGGGTGAATAAGCTATAACTTCAAACGGCGCTGGCATCATTGTGTGAGAACGGTTCTCGTGAACCACATTCTCTTTCCTGCATGGGTAGTACTGTGGGTGGTCAGTGCCTGAATGTGCTGCTCTGCCTTTCTTTCTGCCTACATCATTCAGCTGTCTGCTTGTGGGCCAGAGGATGATCTGTTTGCTCATAGCCTTATTTAAACGACTCGGAGCTCCGACATGTTCCATGTATCAGAAGAATTGAGGAGCGGAGTGAGGTTTGGAGGTCTGCAAGGCAAACTGCCACAGCATCCTTCTGTAGAAGCTTAGGGCAGGGTACAATGAATACCAGTCACGCCCGTGTGCATACTGGTACTGGCGCAGTGTTGATAAAGTGCTCTTATTACATTGTGGAGCTTCCTGTTGCTTCAGTTTGCAGATGGTGGTGTCTTGGTTTATATTTCAGGGCAAAATTAAAAATATATTATTCAAATGAAGTTTCCAGTTATTAGTTGCTATGTGTTTTATGTAGTTGATATTATTCATGTTTTTTGTTGGAAAAAGTTAGCTATGTACTTTTTTCTCAATTCATGAATATTGGACAGCACTTACTGTACATCCATCCATTATCTTTACCCGTGTCTTCCTTTTTGGGTCACGGGGGTCACTGGTGCCCATGTCCAGCAGTCACTGTGTGAGAGGCAGGGGACACCTGGGCAGGTCTCCAGTCCATCACAGGGACGCATAGAGACAAATTAGACAAACATTCACTCACACCTAGAGACAATTTAGAGTTACCAATCAGTCTAACATGCATGTTTTTGGTCTGTGGGAGGAAACTGGAGTACCTGGAGAAAACCCATGCATGGATGTAAAGGACATGCAAACTCCATCCTGAAAGGTCCTGAGCTGGGATTTGATCTGGCGACCTTGTCGCTGAGAGGCAACAGCTCTGTCAACTTCACCACCATGTCCGTCCCCTCTACAGCATCATTTCTGAATTAGAAATTTTAAAAATTAATCTGCACAAGTGCTCTGTCACAGTTGGTGTTGTGCAGGAACATATTGTAATCCTGGTGTTCAACTAGTTTATATCACAAACTGTTGAGTTTTAAACCCTACAAAAGCAAAAACCAATGCATGCACAAGGGGGACATGAAAACTTCCCACAGATAGGCCAGAGCCAAGTTTTGAACCTGTAACCTTCTTATAGTGAGAGCAAATGTCTAAAAAGATGTGAAATGGACTTTTCCCCCCTTCTTCCGTCTTTACTTATAGGAGGCTCCACTGTCTTAAACATTGAAAACTAAACACCAAGACTCAAAAACTTTACTACGTTCTGCAGTTTGGCTGTATCAGATTATGTAAAATTAGTTGGGCATAGCCTTGGAATCTGGCATCATAAAAAATAAACAAACAAAAGGAATTAATAAAAGACAAATAAATTGTTTTGATCAATGACAAATCATTTGATGCAAATTATTTGCGTAAAACAGAGAAACTGACCTCAGGTTCACTGAGCCCAATGGTTTCACTCATCTATAATCCCAAGTGGGCTGTTACAGCATGTCTCTATTGTTTTTATTTGTAATGTGAATAAAGACAGTAAAGTTAGCATTCCTTACAGAAATACGTTAGCCACAGCCTTACATGTCAGATTTAATTAAATAACTTCCTAAATCTGTTAGCGTTTAGCTGCCAGTTGACCGAATGTACAAATTTACTCTAATACTGTAGTTGTAAAAATGGCAAAGCAATAATCTTTTTGTTGTTGTTGTTTTTGATTATGTCAGTGAGCTGCAGCACCCATCTTGAATCAATCTGACTCCAAATGTTAATCATTTGTAGATGTGAATCCACTTCCTGGGCGCTTCAGTAAAATCTAGAGGAATTTACAGTACACTCCTAGATACAGACTGGTCTATGGCACCAAAACCTTACCTTCATGAAGTCAGTCTTTGGGTTGAGCATGCACGTGCGAAAGGAGATGTTGGTGTAGTTGAAGGAGACAATGTCAAAAACAACAGCCTCGGGCACTGCCAGTATGCACGACAACGCCCATATTATTATGATTTCGATGAGGGTGAGGAGAGGGATGCCCACCCCCTGCACTCTGCTCCAGGAGGCCACAGCCCTGTACCTGTGAAAAAGGAGGTGAAATCGGGAACATTTAGTTCTGTGCATGCACAACTTATTCTGAAGATTTCTAGTCAGGAGTCAGGAGAAAAAATAGATACAAGACAAATATGATGTAATAATTGTAGGATATACCCTGAAAAACTGAAGCAAAACATTTTAAATGTTACATTCAGCTAATCATGTCACGTTATTTAAAATTTGTAAAGCCTTGCATCATACACATTTCATGTCAGAGACAAAGATCATCTAATGTTGTGAAATGATGTAGCTATTAGCTGTTTTGGTCGAACGTACAAAATAACGCAAAGGGCAATCTCATGCACCATTATGAGATGGCATGCTCAGAGTTTGCACTGGGAATGATTCTCAATCACTACCACATTTTTGTTCAAAATCTGTAAAAATTGTCTGCTATAGCCATTTTTTGTTTGTTTTGCTGAAGGCGTTTGACTGTGACGGACATTCTAAATTGCTCTGGCTCCAAAAGTTACTGAATCGTAACGGTATACATCATCTTTTACCCACTTCTAACTTTTTGGGTCATGGGGGTCACTGGTGCCCCTATTTAGCAGTCACTGTGCGAGATGTGGGGTACACTCCAGGACAGGTCTCCAGTCCATCACAGGGACACATAGAGACAAACGACACACCTAGAGACAATTTAAAGTTACCAGTCAGACAAACGTGCATGTTTTTGGTCTGTGGGAGGAAACCAGAGAAAACACAGGCATGCACGGCGAGAACATGCAAACTCCACCCAGAAAGGCCCCAGGCTGGGATTTGAACCAGTGACCTTATCGTTAAGAGGCAACAGATCTACCAACCGAGCCACTGTACCACCTTGCTAACAAACAGAATACAGGTTGTCCTCGACCTACGGCGGTCTTGACCTACGGCGCTCCGTACTTACGGCTTCGCCCCCAGTGACGTCATCGCGCCGTTCGGTGCCTTTTTTATGCAGCATTTTACATTTTTTTCATTTTTTTAGGGTATTTTGTTAACTAACTGCTTGGAAACACATTAAAACACATTAAAACGGCCGTTCGAAGTTGTTTTACATTGAAAAAACGTGTTTAAAAAGACGTTACCGATCGCGTTTTAGTTTCGGTTTCGATTTGCGGCCGTACACGCGGAAATACGGCGTCATATGCGTTCCGTTCCGACGTACGGCAGAATCGACCTACGAACGGTCCTTAGGTCCGGAACCCGTTCGTAGGTCAAGAACTACCTGTACTTTATTCTAGTAAATAATACAGAAGTTTTAAACATGGATCTTGAGTGATCACCTAGCCTTCAGAGTATTACTTGGGGATCACTTTGATCTACTACCACACCAAAACTTACATCCATATCTGTAACATTGATGGAGATGGAGTAGTAGACTTTTTACATTTGCTACGATTGCTTTGCTGTGTCGGCCATCTTGAACAGGGTTGAACCCAAACAATCAGCTGAAGATGCCACCTCAGGAATTACTTTTTGAAGGTGTCATTCAAATCCTTGAATTAATTTATGATATTTTTCTAAGAGTACAGACAAACAAAAACACAAAAAACAAACAGTCAGGGGAGGATTCACCAACTTAGCCTTTGGGGTGGGCTTTAAACGCTCAAATGCTCTCACTCTCTTCATTGTTCAACAGAAATGAGAACGTTTCTGTGTCTGGCATCATACCAAGCACAACAAAGTGCTCCATCAGCAGATCCAAATGTTAAGAATTAATACGGAGAGATGATCAATTGTTTATTTTTAATATCTAATATTTATATTTCCGTGAAGCCTCCAAACAAGCTTGGCAGAGGTCTGTGTGTTGGCTTGTGTTTGCTGCACACCCATTGTTTGTTTCACTAACCGAAACCACTTGTCGAGATGTTTTAGTAAAATGGCGCATCAAGATTTTATGGCGAAAACAATATATCTTTCATGATACATTTGAATTTCTCTGTCGAACAACAAAGCGCCATTTATATTTCACTAAGTGGTAACGGATCCACCTCTTTTTTTCTCTCTCTCTCTCTCTTCATGCAGCAAAGGATACCAAATAGATTAAATTACTTTTAATGCACAGAAAATAGATTTACCTACTGTTCCTGGGGACTAATAGATTAGAACATAGATGACCAACACTGCAGAACCCTCCTGTCTCATAATGGAGGTCATTAAAATTGTCTCGCTGCTCGAGTCTTGGAGTCTGTTCAAAGGCAGGTCTGTTTTCTCTGAAGTCATATGGTGCATTAAGTGAAACAACAGTGAACCTCAGCACTTCAGCATCATCATTTATTCAGTACGGGATGTCTTGAGGTATGATAAATAATAATTCATCCATATGCTTGCCCTCTTGGCGGAAATGTCGACATCACATCATTAAGGTTCTAGATTTCTCTTGAAATGGGTGATTTCAACTGTTATTTAGTTGTAGATTCACATCCAGTGATTACTTCCAGAAAATACGATATTAAAAACATCCCGAGGTTCATGAAATATTTTACTAACATCATGACAAACACTCACACGCTAGGAAAAAACATTGTCTTAAAGTGTACCATGAATTCATCATAAACATTTTCTGCAGATAAAACTCAAAGTTCTCCAAGGGAAGACATTTTTTTTAAACCAAAAGGAGGACTACACAGTTAAACCACTTTGCTGTGACCCGATGAGCTTCCTGGAAACGATTATCTTGTCTTCCTCTCATTACAGTTCTGTGGAATCAAATCAAACTGTATGTAAAACAAGCAAAAAATCATTCCTGCATCTAGATAACTTAAATTGCATTAAAGGCAACTATCTGCATGCACTTAATCTTCAGAAACAGCCTTTAGTCTTGAAAGGAATAGGATTTAGCTGACTCGGTTAGACAGATTATTTTATTTATTTTTTGCAGAGTAAAAGTTCTGAGCATCATCATCAGTTTATACATGAAGACAAGAACATGCTACAAAGCTGTTGTCTGTTTAGTTAATCATAAAATAATAAAATGATAATACGTTGATGACAGACAAAACTTGAGAACTTACACCAGTTTTTGACAACTGGATAAGACCTGTGTTTGATTGAGTTTAGGCTTTTAGGAACACAATGCATGTGCACATAACTTTTTTTGGTCACGTTCCCTTTTCACTTTTCACTTTTTTCTTTTCTAAATGAAAAGGGCAGCGCTTCCCTCAAAGCTGCAGCCTCAGGCATCCCCGTCTACCCATGTTTGTTTTCTTTGGACAGCTGTACTGAAATGTAACTTTGTTGTGCTTCTGTGCAATGACAATAAAGCTGATTTTGATTCTGATTCATTAATGTTTAGGTATATGGATAGTCTGAACATTTTGAAGTCAGCTTCTGTGGAAATATTATGCACAATTTTATATGTTACATGTTGTGGTTAGCTCTTGGAGCAGCCTCAGTTTGGATAAAGAGCTTATTTCTGACACCAATGATAAGGTAACCTGTCCAAACATAGCTGAGACCAAAGTTGGTTGTTGTTGTCTGAAAAATGGTCTGTTATCAAAAATTTCATAGTTTATGCAAAATCCTGTTTCATGAACATTTACATCCTTTTCAATTTGCCATTACATGATAATTTATATGCACTTTTATGGTTATGCACAATTACAAAATTTAATTATAAAAACTGTCTCTATAAGGCAGCTAGCCTTTTGGGAAGTGGTCCCGCTGATAATAGCCGTTAACTTGTCGATTTGTTCAAAGTACAGTAGACTTGTTTCAAAAGTGAGTGTGCTATCTTAAAATAAATAAATAAATAAACTAGCAAATAAACAAGCAAACAAATAAATAAATAAAAAGTAAACTCCATCTATCCATCTGTCCAGTCGTCCATCCATGCACCCATCCATCCATTCATGCACTCATCTATTCATCAATCCACTCATCTATCATCCAGCCATCCATGCATCCACTCATCCATCCACCCACCCATCCACCCACCCACCCATGCATCCATCCATCCATCCATCCATCCATCCATCCATCCATCCATCCATCCATCCATCCATCCATCCATGCACTCATCTATCCATCAATCCACTCATCCATTATCCAGCCATCCATGAATCCACTAATCTATCCACTCATCCATCCACCCATCCATCCATGCATTCATGCATGCATGTATGCATGCATCCATCCATCTGTCCATCCACCCATCCATCCATCCATCCATCCATCCATCCATCCATCCATCCATCCATCCATCCATCCATCTATCATCCCCATATCCATCCATCCATCCATCCATCCATCCATCGATTGATTGATCGATCCATCCATCCATCTATCCCTCCATCCATCCATCCATCCCTCCATCCATCCATCCATCCATCCATCCCTCCATCCATCCATCGATGAACCCATCCATCCATCCATCCATCCATCGATGAACCTATCCAGCCATCCATCCATCCTTCTAGCCATCCATTAAAGCCATTATCTTTCCCAGCTTTTTAATTTCCTGGTGGAAGTTATTCACACAAATGCTGTTTTAGTAACACATTTTTTTTTATGTCCCAGGCTACACACTGATCATCAGTGTCATAAACATAACTGTGCGCTGTGAAAATGACAGTAGTTTAGGGCAGGGCTATTCAATTGGCGTTCCGGAGGCTAAATCTGGTCCACAGGTAAACTCAGTTTGGCCCACCAGTGAGTTCATTTTGAAATAAAACTAGATTTTAAACCATAAAACAAACTTACTTAATGACAATAACTGCTGGATGTCCAGCCCCTGACCGCTTGGCTTTCAGTAACTGTGGTACCTCGAGCAGTTTAGTTGAATAAACCCGGTTTAGGGTTTATAGAACAATGTTTGCATGAACAGCTAAAAACTGGACAGAAATCCATTTTCCAGACTGTCACTTTGAATATATTGTAATTTAAATTTAAATCTGACAGCCTAGTTGAACCCCATCAGATTTATGCCTTAGTGGGACAGTTAAACCAGTTGCTGTGACTGAATAGTGAGGAGTTTTACTATACTGACCTGTCCACGCTGAGAGCACACAAGTTGAGGACAGTGATGCCAACAGAAGCCTTCTGCAGGAAAGGAAACAGCTTGCAAAGACACAGGCCGATCACATTGTCAACAAATGGAAAGTGCGATGCCAGCAACTGGTGAAAAAATACAGGATATGGATTAATGTAGTCTTTTCTTCTGCATTTTCAGCGTTTTTCTTAGGTGGAAATGAAATATTACACTGTTTGGCAAAGAAAATGAACATGTGAGATCACAGTGGTTCCCAACCCTGATCCTTGAGGAACACCATCCTGCATGTTTTCGTTGTTTATCTGTTTTAGCACACCTGATTCAGTTATTTAATGACTTCAAGTTCTGCAGAAGCCTGCTAATCACCTGTTCATTCAAATCAGGTGTGTTGGATCAGAGAAGCAACTAAATCACGCAGGATGGTGTTCCGCAAGGACCAGGGTTAGGAACCACTGGATTATAGAATTAAAATGGGTCCTCCTTGATATCTGTACATACTGCTTGTGACCATCCACTTAAATGTTGTTATAAACATGACAACTTTTGCATTTAGGGCAAACTAAACAACAGCAACCTCTAGTATTCTTCATAATATTTATTATTACCTACCACCGACAGGCAGTAGAGGACAATGTGTGTGTTTGTGTGTGTGTTTTACCCAAATTTTTGTGAACCACTGGATTAATTTTAATTAACCTTCCAGAAAATAACCATTGATTATACATCTACAATGGATTACCATTTACAGTCATTTTCTGCCCCCAAATGTTCTCTAATTTACAATGTTTTATGTACATTAGAGGATAAAATCTTTAATCTGACACCAAGTGTGTACTTTTGTTGTTCTCTGGTAAATAAGACTTTGAGACTCAACAAGATTACCAGTTTAAATAAAAGTAAATAAAACTGCTAAGCTGTTTATGATCTTTAAAAGCAGTGGTTCTCAAACTGGTGTCCCTGGACCGTCGGGGGTCTGTGAGCTGGTACTTGAGGGGCCCATAAAGACAAAATAAATAAAAAAATAAGATTTTTTTACAAGCACATGGAAACTCGTTAAAATACACCAAAATGCAGGAAATCGCATATAATTTATTAAAAATTTTCAGTATTGATCAGTTTAAAAATGAAGTCCTGTTACTTGCTATGACTACTGCTGTTCATATTCTGTTCAGCTTATGTAAAGAGTTTTCTGTAATAATTAGAAGAAGTGGAGATACATTTATTATGTTCATTAAGTGAATAGGTAAAGTTTTAAAGTGGTTTTTGATGCTGTTAATTTTCTCAAAACTGTCATTTTTTTTAAGTCGAAATTAAAATGTTAATTAAGTGTGTCTTGAATAAAAAAAATCCCATTTTTAAACGTATAAAAACTGTATTAACATGATTAAAGAACAGGTCTAAAGTACAGTATTAATGTTACACAGATATTTCAATTGCATTAAAGAAACAAACTGAAGAAAATTATTGAATAAACATATGAGGGGGTCCCTGAACCCAAAATGTTTGAGTAGCCATGTTGTAAAGGGAGCAATGAATTCCTTTACATCTTTATTTCCCAACAGTTAGTCTCTTTAGATGCACTTTTCATAACCAATCAATGTGTAATGACCAATTAAAAAGCCACAAACACAAAACTGGGAGAACATTTTTTGACACAGTAATCCAACTCAATAACTCTAGAACAGTTTCAATAGTTGGTTTGTTGACTGCCATGGTTTTCAAAGATTAGATGTTATCGGATTTCCTTTTTCAGGAAAACAAAAGAAACAAGGACATCTTCACAGAGTGTTGCTTTGCACTTCTGTGACACTTTTCTTCCGTGAGGCGAAACAAAGGATGATAGATTTTTAAACAGCGTCCTTGCCCCAAGGAAGAAGAAACTGGGGTTTTGAATGTTGCTAAGGGGGGAGGTCTTTCTTTCTTTGTGCGTAGACCGTTTCGCCTTGAAGATTTTAGTTTCCTCTTTGCACATGTGCTGCTCAGACTACAAAGTCGCTGTGCCGTCAGAGTCCCAAGTTAATTTTAACCAGGTGGCTTACTCAGTTTTTTCCTCCTGCCAAACAACATCCTTTAATGTGGCTGAAAAGACCTGAATGAATCTTTAATATTACACAAAGCATGACAGTGTTTACTTGGCGTGAATCAAACAGAGGTGAGAGCCCTGCAGCAATTCAGCATATCAGCCCACAAAAAAAATAAATAAATAAAAAATAAAATTTATATTTTACAGTGACTGGCTCAGACGCAAACAAAAGTGCCATGAGTCACGCTAAAGTGGAATCATCTGTCGTTTTCGTATTTATTTACAGACTTTCAAAAAAAGGGGCTGCTGATTCTACATGTAACATTTCTCTGATAACTTGAGTATTTCACAACAAGTCATTCACATCAGATTAAATACAATAATCTAAAACATGGCAGCATTTATTCTAGATTTTTGCTTTTTACACCCACAAAAACCCTTTGGGCTAGAGACAAAGCTACGTTAAAAATAGCCTACAAGCTTATTTTGTTCATAGAAATAAATAAAAGCTAACATTTCTTGAGTGAACACATATTGATTACTGCTTTGCATGCCAAAGTTTTAAACAAAGATCTTGCGGGCTCTGTTAAATCTCAAAGCGTGTCGGCTACTCCACTGCAGTTTTTAGCTCTATTTGTGTGCAACAGACTAAGTTAAAACCATTTTTTTAATGTTTAATTAGGTGTTGTAATCACCTTAAGTTGGGTTTACTTCAAAAAAAAAAAAAATATATATCAGCTAAAAATACCGCCAATAATTTCTGAAAGTCTCACTGAGATGCATGTATTGGTTCACAGAAAATTTTGCTAACAGATTAACTGAGTTGGACTCCAAAATTTTATGTTATATTTTAAACACAAGGCTTGCAAAATCTGTTAGCTTTCAGATGAGTCAGCCACGACTCATCTACACACAATATACTCTTTAACAGAGTTAGTCTTTTTTGTATTTCCTAAGGCTCATTAGCTGAGGGGGCCATCGTAAACCTGACTGTAAAGGAAAATCAGCTACAATCAGTGATTCAGAGTTCTGTTCTCAACACGAAGACAAATGAACACACAGACACTGCAAATACATGAATTCAATCAATTACATGATAGCCTGCCTATCTAAGTACTAATAAAGTACTTTGAAAAAATACTTGTGTCTATGCTTTCTGCCAGTGGCGTGTATGACTACAGGCCGACTTTTGTGTTTATTTAAGCCTGGCATATTCCAGCTCCTCTCATCACTAATCTGACCACATGAGGAAGATAACACTGTCTGACTGATTACACTTTCCTGTCATTTTGCAAACTCCTTCAACCCCACTCCCTTCCACTGCCGCCCTCCTTTTCCTGTCTGTAATATTCCACTTTATCGGCGCACGTCTCCTCTGTTGTGGCTGCGTTTTGTCATATCAACACTGAGACCTGTCACCACTTCTCTGCACGAGAAACAAGAGCCACATCTTTACCTTGTATACGTTGATGGGGATATCAATGAAAATGTAGATGAGGTCACCGAGGGCTAGGCTGGCAATAAGGGCGTTGGGCCCGTTCCTCATGCACTTGTTCTTGTAAATAATCCTCAGGAGGGTGGCGTTTCCGACCAGACCAACCACAAAGACTGTAATGGAAATGACGGTGTTGATGTACTTGAAGTAGTTGCTGATGGAGAGAGACGTGACACATTTTGGAGGTGGCAGTGGCCTTCTTACAACAGTTTCATTGGAAGAGCTGGGTTCCACAGCTTGAGCCTCAGCTCCTGGGACCAGCGGGGGGACACCGAGTCCTTTGCCTGGATGAGCAGTGCTGTAGAAGCCTGGAGTCTGTAAGGTGGAGTAGACCGCCAGGCCGGGGAGAGAGTCGTCAGCTTCAGCTCCGGTTATCTGACACATTCCTCTGGCGGCCAAACAGACCATCAGCACAAGCAGAGTCTGACGTGGAGTCCCCATTACTGGAAGCATTGAGTTCTTTGATTTTACAGATTGAAAGAATCTTGCCTCTGAGGAGAAACAAAATGTATAATATTTATACTTCTCAATATTTGTTCTACTTTAAAAACTAAGAAAGCAATGTCTACATACAAACATGGCAGCTTCAGTGAAAATTCAATGTGAATACTGAATGACTGAAGAGTTTAAACATGCTGAAGAAATATAAACTGAGGTGTTAAAGCTAAAACAAAAGTAACGGTATATCACTATCAAAAGGTAGCAAAGTATTTGCTTAAAGCCTCAAAAGTCGAGCTAAATGCTAAACTAGCAATAAGCTAGCTAAAAGTAAAGTGGCCAAAAGTGCACAGAAGGCTATTCAAAAGCTAAAACAATAGATATAACTAGCTAAAAGCTAAAAGTACCAAACGTTTAGCAAAAAATTCAAAGTAGCTAAACACTTGCTAAAAATTAAATTGACTAACGGTAGCTAAAAGATAAAAGTAACAAAATGGTAATTAAAAGGAGTAAAAAGGCTAAAAATAGTTAAAGGCTAATTAAAACTCTAAACGTAGCAAAAGGCTCGCTTAACCTGAAAGCACCAAAGGGCTAGCTAAAAGCTACTGAGGAACAGTAGCTAAAACTTTAGTATAAAAACAGGAAATACAAATTCTAATGCAGATTTTAAAAAAGTACAATGTTTTTGTAAGATTTCGAAGGAATTTGATTGTATTTTTAGGGAAAATATCAGTAAAGTTAAATGTTTGGAGAGGTATAAAAGTAAAGTCAAGTCAATTTATTAATAAATCACATTTAAAAAAAACAAAACAAAAAAATAGTTGTAACGAAAGCGCCGAACAACAACATAAAAGTTACAAAAATCAAAAGTTACAGCACTCCCATCCTGAATGAGTTTGAGTATACATTATAAACAGTTAAAATGTACATGTTTCAAAAAACTATTAAAACCCCCAGCAAAACAGCATTGTGAAAGCTTATTCATTATTTACACTATAATACAAGTCAGACACAAGAAATCTTGGAAGCACCACTGTCCCACTTAGGCGCCACGATGATGTTTAGTCTTTGACTTCAAAAAGATTTTGCCGAGGGGGCACAGATGGGAGATGCCATCCCTGGTTACAATCAGACAGTGAAGACATCAACAGAGCGCATCATGCCGCTCGTTTGCTCTCACTCATTTCTACAAGAAAGAGGACTTGTTTGTGTTTTTGAGCCAAAATGGTTGTTGTGACAAGGGGTCTTTCACATAAAATATCACTTTATATCTCCAGCTTTCAATTCTTCTGCTGTTTCTAATTTTGAAAGGTTAAAACATGTGGTTATGAGTTGTTTCCCCACTAAAATATATTGAAAAATATGTGGGGGGTGGGGATAATTTCCTGTAAGCGTTCCAATGTAAGCATGAAAACTGATGGAAGATTAAAATTCACACAATAAAACATTGCATTTTTCTATAAATTTTCCTTTCCTACATAAATAATTAACGTTTGGACACAATCAGCGTAATTCATCTAACAAAACAGACGTAATGGCTGGTTAAAGTTTCAAACTGTCAAAGAGCTGAAGCTCTTTTTTTTTTAATCATGTCTTAGTATAGGCAAGACTTACAGCCCAGAGTTCTTCCTGTTCAGAGTCCCTGCTGTCACCAAGTACACAAAAAACTATTTAGCAACCAGCCCTTCAAGTAGCATCACAGTTTAGCATCAGCATGACACTGCTGGGATCTGTGACAGCGCACAAACTGATCCGTCCATAAATAATAAATACATTTGGTTTTCACCTACCGCTTCTAAAATGTCTGTCTGGACCCCTTGGAAAGCGTCAGGCAAACTTTTAGCTGAAGCCCCCAGACATCTGTAGCACATCACATGAGTAATTAAAGCACTATCAAAGCTGCGCCATATCCCACTTGGTTTGAGCAGTGTACCCATCTGCTCTGAGGTGCCTTCGCATTATGGCTCAGAGTTTCCTGTGGAGAGTTTGCAGTATGCCTAAGTGTGTGTGTGTGTGTGTGTGTGTGTCAGAGCACCAGTGAGACACTTTGACTGGGTGGGATAGCAGTCTCCACCTCCTTTTGGCAACAGACTGGGCCCCCTTTGGAAACATCACCCTCCTTTCCCCCTTTTTCTCAGAGGCACTGCCTGCTGACAATCATTTTCAGCAACACAAAGACA
>JARVLU010000437.1:23439975-23450240 GCA_031762415.1 Simpsonichthys santanae
GTTCCGAGTTACGGCAGAATCGACCTACGAACGGTTCTTAGGTCCGGAACCCGTTCGTAAGTCGAGGACTACCTGTAATGTAAATGTATAAAAATAATAAAACGGAATCATCAGAATCGTTTTCTCAACATAAAGACATTTTTATTCATAAACAACCACGACCCGTGCGACCCACACTACAGATCATGCTTCCTAACAGATTGGGGAATGACACGCTCTTTTCCACCTAACTTCATCACTTACATCACCATCTAGAGCACAAGTTAGGAGTCATCAGGACTTTGTACCACAGAGCAGCATCCCCACTAATTCAGGAGCCAGACAGAAGGAGAAATCACACACAATACAGGCTCTGGAGAAATGTGGATATCCTAACTGGGCCTTTCTGAAAGTAGAAAAGAAACCTAAACAGGACTCCAGCTAGGGCTGGGCGATATAGATCAAAATTAATATCTCAAATTATTTTTAGATAAATTGCGATAAATGATACATATCTTGACATTCCAACATCTGCTAAGTTCGTGGCAAAAAACAATGCAGACGTGTTCCTGTTTTTAGTATGTAGCTGTTTTTGTTTTGTTTTTAAATATAATGTTCTTTCATTTACAAAGTATTTTTTCAATTTATATGCTTTTTTTATGATTGTCTACTGTTGTCTTCACTCTGTTAAAATCAGGTCTCTCTTGTAAATGAGTCCTCAAGGCTCAATGAGACTAACCTGTATAAATAAAAAAAATATGAAACCATGTGAGCCGCACCTCCTCCTCCTCCCTCTCTCTCTCAGGTGGTGGAGTCAGTGAAAATATTTCTGCAGGTTTTATTCTCCTCTGACTGCTGTTTCTATTTTTTTCATCTGCCATTTAATCTGCTTTGATGTGCTCTTCAATTCCAAACTTGTTCTCTGATAAATATATTATTTTAAATTTGTGAGCACTGCTTTATAACTTCTTTCCCCGACATGAGGACAGCCATACGTCAGTCATTGAGGGACACGCCTCCAATCTAGCAATACACATTCTGATCAGTCATGGATTCTAAGCCGATGAGCTCACATGGGTCACTTTGATTTAGATCAATCAATGGCCACAAACATGATCTGAAGTGAAGGACAGAAAACCTGACAAATTGTAAAACAATGTTTTCCAGCTCTTCATTTGACCTCAAAATGATACCCCATCCAGCCAGCACTGTAGACCCCTGGGCTTTAGTCCAGGTAAGCCCATGCATTAAGGCAGCCCAGCCTGTAGACATTAAAATCCACACAGGCTTCACATACTCTGCAAAACAAACACAACTGACAATAAAATATAAAAAAAAATTAAAATAAAATAACTGGAAATTGCTCTAAATAAAAAAGGAGGTTACGTCATAAAGTTAAAGTTTTACCTTTAGGCCATTTCAGCCTATGCAGTCTGTCTTGTCTTGGGCTCATCTGTGCTGACAAACACCATGAGCCTCAGTTTATCTCACTTGACTTTTCCCAATCACACCGTCTATGTGTGTATGCTCAAAACGTCTGAAACACATCTCTATATGTGCAGCACAAACAGCTTATTCCTTAAAATAAGGAATACAAATAAGCTTTTCAACATCTCATGTATTTTTTGTGCATTCTTGCATTTTGTATTGAACTAAAAGTTATGTCTTGATTTTTTTTTCTTTTCGGTTTCTATTGCAAGTCTCAGTGGAATACAACATAAACAGCCACTGATTCTATAATCAACACTTTCTTTAAGTGAGACTGGATTTTGAGAACATCTGTGGATAATCTGAACATGCTACTTATAAACACAGCTGTGACGACCAAGTGGCCAAGGGCCTTGATAACAAACCTCAGTCAAGGAGAGACTAATGGGATTTCCATGTTGTTCCAGATGTTGCCCGGTTCACTTATGAAGATGAAAAACCAGGCACTGATTTCAGTGGAATTTTTCTGCTCTTACTTTAATCTGATAAAATAACAGAGTGCTGCAGACCCAGTTGTGCATTCTGTCTGGATTTGTATTTTTGTTTTTATAATTTTGTTCATTTGCTGGTGGCTGCTTTAAGATTCAACTGTTTTTAATGTCGTTCTTTCTCAAATACAGTACTTCCTGATAAGTTTGCATGTGTTTGCTCTACTGTCCACTAACGTTTTGCACGCTGTGCTTTGTATCTGTTTCCAACCGTCTGTCACATCCAGTGACTATTTCGGTCAGACAAAACCCCCACCTTGTCCTCCCCCTCTGTCCAGAACACTTAATCCCTCCACTTACTTCCCTTGATTGCCAGTAGTGCTATTCTGTGCTTGATGTGAAGATTTTCAATGAAACATCCTGTCAAGAAAATGTTTTTTAAACTTTGAGAATCAACAAGGTTAATAAAAGCTGATCAACTAGAAGCGTTAAAATCCAAGATCAAAATGAAATTAAAATTATGCTACTTGACTCGGCTGAGTCCGACCCAGGCACTGTATGTAACTTAATGTGTTTTCATATTTTTTATACTTTTGTTGGCATCAATTAAACGCTGCACTATCGTTGTTCACTGAAAATCTAAAAAAAAACTTGGAGACAGCAAAACCATAAGCTTGTCCATGCTAGCATAAATATATGTTCTAAATATGTTCTGCTGGAGGTTTCTTCCTGCTAAAAGGTAGTTTTTTCTTTCCACTGTCTCCTTTGTGCTTGCTCGGGATGGGACTGTGACAAAGTGAAGATTCAATGCAATCTGCTGGCTAACCTACACTACTTTAAATAATGTTACTAATTGAATTTTCATGTATTTGAATGTATTTGTTCAGTGCCCTGAGATGACTTCTGTTGTGACTTAAATAAACTGGATTGAATTTGAACTGAATATACACGCCGGCATAGATGTTTTGCAAAAAAAAAAAAGTAATGCTACATTTGTATCTCCACAAAATGCACAATACTTTTTTTTAACAAACACTTTTTAAAGTGAAGAATATTATAAACATTGTTCTTAATTTATTGTGCTGTGAATAATTCTCAACTACATGTTTCTGCTTGATGTCTGTACAACTGACAACAATAAGTCATTTTGTGATTGTTAATGTTGATTGTCTATGGTAGACATTAAGCTTCATTAAGTTTTTATCAATACAACTCCATGCAGATTGGTTACAATTTACCATAATTTCCAGGCTAATTTATGGATTTTTGTTTTTTGATGGGCTAACAAGCTTCCTGCCATCAAAACATTAAGCCTCATCACACCCCGTTGCTCACATAGCTGCCTAATACACATCTCTCCTGGGGGGTGGGTCCTCGGACTCAATGAGAATACCTGTATAAATAAAGCTTGAAAAACATCTGACCAATGAAATTACCAAACAGGTCACAGTGGACCAAGGAAATGAGGAGTGGAGGAGAGAACGGGGAGGGGGAACTTGTGCCCCTCCCTGGGCACAACAAAGTATTCGCAGCCACTCCATATCAGTGTGAATCGTGTATTAACTTGATATTCGAAGTTCGGTTGGAGGCTTGGATGACTGGTGGTAAGAAATCATTTACTAAACCTGGCAACATGCAAAGTCACTGCAAAGTCTGCCAGTGAATGCTGACAGAGGACCAGTTCTAAAAAAAATAAATAAAAAGAAATCCTCTGCAGGATGAAGATGAAGATAGCCATCAATGACTTCCTGGCACTGTTCAGAAAAAAAAAAAAAGTATTTGTGCACGTTACAGGTACATATTTAATCAAAATTTTAAAAATTATTTCTGTGTAAATGCTTTGCATTACAACATGGACAACTGTGGCTTATACACAAGCTATACATGCACAAAATTATTATTCACTTTATTAGTAACTTTCTCTGACAAACACTTTCAGGCTGAAGGCATAAATACTGATTGAGGCACAATGCTCCAGGATCGGGTCACACTGGACTGCAGCCTTAAGTAGTGTTGTTCCTCATCAGAAGGATGGCCGTCAGCTGGTGTCAATTGGCGGCCATCTTGGAGAAGGCTGCAGACAGTGGGACTCCTACAGTGGGAAGTCTATGGCAGGCTGATTGAGTCATTAATAGCTGGTGAACAGTCACAGTCATCCAGGACATGCTAAATTAAAAAAAAGTTCAAGAAATAAAAAACAATAAAGTAATAAATAAAGTCCAGTTATTTTTGTCTTGAACTTTTTGAATTTGTCATTATAGCCACATTTACCTATTACATGATACAACAGTAGGCCATATTGCTACTACTTCTCTGCCGCCATCAAATGGCTGAAAATGGTACTGTTAAATTTTTTTCAGTCAGAATGAATGAAAACGGTCATATCTCAGCCAAAAAATGGTTTATAAATATGGAGGGGGAAAAATCCATAAATAAGTCGCTTCGGCCTATACGTTGTAGAGCATGTAAATTATGCAAAAAGGTGTGAGTTATGGGGCAGAAAATACAGTATTAGTTTATCAATCCGGTCCAAAAGACCTTTATTTGTTCAAGCTGAGATTGTTCAATAAGATAATTCCAACAGTTAAAAGTTATTTGTTCATAACATTTTCACAGAACCCCACTTTATAAGACCCAAGCTACCCATTTAATGCTCTTGTACTGATTTATTAATGATCCAAAAATTAATTATTGACTTCACTGTGACAAAAATAAAACTTTTACTATGTCACATTTATTATCATGTTGATATGTTGTTACTCACAAACTTCACACAGGACCTTTTTGCATCTGCCCATTTCATTTTATGGTCATATTTATAACAAATAGTTTAATTTGATTAAAAGGCCTAAATGATTTTACTGCATTATCTGACACTTTGTTCCTGTTTATGAACATTACTCCTCCAGCACATCAGGGAGCAACTCCCTCATTTAGTTTGTTCTCCCTTGAGAATATGAATTAGAAACGGGGAGAAGGGGAGTCAAAGGTTAGCGGGGAAGAAGACTGATACCATCTGGCAGTGATTATGTCTGAAAGAAGCAGTCATGTCTTTCTCAGTCTACCTCAAACATGTAGCTGTTTAATATGCTAAGTAGATTTACACAGTTTTTTTCATATTGATTACATTATACCTAAAAGCTTTTATTGTGATAAACTGCATTTTACTTTCATTATTTTGACACAATGATTAGAGCAATGTGAACATGTTTCTCTCTTAAATACAAATAGTTCATGAACATAAGACCAAAATCTAAATCAGAAGTGCTCAAACTAGAGAGCCTCACATATTGAAAAATATGACCAATCACACTGATTAGCTGTGATTGCTGTGATTCATGAGATGTGCATACATAAGATCACTCAAGTCATTTAGCCTGAAGCACAAAACTGACCTTTGACTCTTATAATGGGACCCTGCTTCAGGCCTGAGGGTCAAAGGATGCTTCGAGGCCCACCTGTGTAGACAAAAGCAGGACGCTTGTTTTCACAATGACATGCAGCAGCGAAAATGTCATTTTAAAACACACTCAATGTGTGGGACTTGCATGTTTACTCCAAGTTTACATCATGTGGTGGATATTCTACACCTTAAGTTAAAATAGTATTTGTAGTGAATTAGTAGGTAGTATCATTAAACATACAAAAATCATGTATGGCCGTTTGCAAAACTATGTGTTCATATTTTTACATGTTGATCAAAGTGATTTACATTCAAATCTCTATTAAAATGTTTTAAACCAATTTTGGGATGTGGGACAGTAAGCTGAATAACACAGACCTATTTATGTTCAACTGTTTGAAAACAAAAGGTTAAGATTGTTCAGTGTATAACCAGTGGTTCCCAAACTTTTCAACTTTTAACCCACAAAATCTGGATAGCAGAAAAACAAGAGCCCAGCTATCAATAGCTTAGATACGATATATATATTTCCTATGAAAGTAGTATTTCTGGAAAATAATGTACAACACCTTGTGAGCCAAATCAGTAAATTAAAGCCCTGCATGAAATTTTAGCACTCAGTGTGCATTGAGGATGAATCAGTTTCCACATCAAACTTATGTCAATTTCAGTAAAACTGACAGAGTCACATGTTTGTGTTTGCTAAGGTCAGTTAGCTGTAGTGGACATAATGAATTAGTATTGCTCCAAAATTTACTGTAGACGAACATCCAATTACAGTAGTCCCTCATTTATCGCAGGTAGGGACCATGCCCACATGCAACAAGTGGAAACACTGTGAATTAGGTAAACAGTTGTCCAAGTTCAAGTTCAAGTAAACTTTAATTTCATTATTATCTCAAGCGGTACATGAGATGGAACAAAATTATGTACACAAGTAATAGTAGTAAGTAGTAAGTAGTAGTTTATTTTCGTATATATACACTATATTAAGGTGTTTTAAACCCTTCCCACACTCTTACAATGTTCTAAACTCTTAAACTTACATCATTTTAATAACATACATTACTGTATATGTAGCTACAAAATGTTACTTACAGGCTCTGTGGAACGCGGGCGGCTGTGGATAAGTGGTTAGAGCAGTTGTCCTCCAATGTAAAAGTTGGGGGTTTGAATCCACATTGCCCAAGTGTCCCTGGGCAAGACATTGCTCCTCATTGCCTCCGATGTGTGTCCCATCGGTGTATGAATGTGATCTAAAGCACTGATTAGTCTCTTTAGAATGATTTGTTCAATTAGCTTTGTATAGTAGTAGAGTGCTGTATGAATGGGTAAATGAGGGCACAGATTGTAGTGTAAAGCTCTTTGAATATCTGGATAAGATAAAAAGGTGCTATATAAATGCAGTCCATTTACCATTTAACAGGAGCGGCTCAGTCCATTTCGGTCAGACTCTGTTCCGTTTTTGCAGACGTACCCTGCAGCAACCCACAATCAATTAATGTTCCAAAACTCTTAATCCTACTAATTATAACAACATACTTATACTAAATTTTACCTACCACCATGTTCCCACTCAGCGGTCCTCAGCCGGTTGAAAGAGGTAAAAAAAAAGTCCCGTTACGCTTCAGATGGACAACCGGATCATCAGCCACACGCGTCCGCTGGCCAGCCGATTGAAAGGGATTTTTAAAAAGTCCTGTTGAGCTTCAGATGGACATCCAGATCATCAGCTGCATATGTCCGCTGGCCAGCCAGTTAAAAGAGGAAAAAAGTCCCACTAAGCTTCAGATGGACAACCGGATCATCAGCAGAAAGCATCCGCTGACCAGCCGGTTGAAAGAGAATTTAAAAAGTCCCATTAAGCTTCAGATGGATCATCGGCCGCATGCATCCCACCCAGGGCTCGTTGTTGGCCATTTGAAACAGTTAAAAAAAGTCCTGTTAAGCTCCTGATAAATCACCGGATCATCGGCCGCATGCATCCTGCTGAAGACTCGTCATGGGCCAGTTGAAAGAGATTAAAAAAGGCCTGATGAGCTCCGGATGGGTGGGCGTCAGACCTTGGGCCATGCGCATTTGCTCTGAGGTCCACGTGGTTGGGCTACCAGCTCTCAAGATTTACCTATGGGTCTGGAAGTCTGGTTCCACACCGATCAGATCAAAACTTTACTGTACCTCTGTTTTTTCCAGCAGAAGGAAACACGGCTTTTGGGAGAGGCCCTGTTGCCCTCTGGGAAATGTGGTCAGTATGAGAGGGAATACAGTAGAGGTTTAAAGAGAAAGAACTACAAAATGATGCCACCTGTCCAAAATATATATATATATATTTTTTAACTTTTTACTGTACAATACTGTATCCAGTACTGTCTCAATCACATGAATAATATTGATTTTTAAAAAATGTGTCCAATGTTACACAGTATATTATGGGCTGTACGTTCACAAACCGCGATAGAGTGAGTCCACAAAAGTCAAGTTGAAAAGTAGCAAGGGACTACTGTATTACTTTCTGAATTTTATCAAATTCTTTACAGATTCAAGGTATTTTGCTAACAGAACACATGGAAGTAGACAAAAGCACATGATTGCTTAGCTTCTTTTGGATGATGACGATGATGATGACAATGATGATGATGATGGTGGTGGTGGTGGTGTAGAGGTATGGCAACCAACTTGGGACCAGAAAGTCATAGGCCCAACTCCCCGCCATGCCCAAATGTCGTGGTGTCCTTGAGCAAGGCATCCAATCCCTAATTGCTCCCTAAGCACTTACATGGCTGCCCACTGCTCCACCTGAGTATATCGCACGTGTAATGGGTTAAATGATGAGAACTAATTTCAAGGATTCAAGGTTCTTTATTCATTGTTCACACCACATGTGGTACATGCAGTGGAACGAAATTGTGTACACAGGGTCATTGAGTTGAAATACATGATGACAACACATAGCACTTTATAAGGCAAACAACAAAAGCAGAAATAAGCTGAACATTTGCTTTTTTCCCAATTTATTTCTGTTTGTTAAAATCTAATGTAATACGATTAGCAAAATAGTGAATTTAACAATCATTTATAAGTTTAACTGAAGGACTAGAGTCCCATAATGTTTCAGACATAGTGTGGTCCTAACCTCAGCTTTGCTAACCATTGGTTGATTTCCAGTTGGTAAATGTGAGTTTAAGACAGTGATGGAGAAAGTACTCAAACACTACTAAAGTAAAAGTGCAAATAAACAGACAAAAACGTACTCTTAATGCAGATTTTTTTTTTGTGTAAGTAGAAGTACTTGCTTTTAAAAATATTTAAAGTATTAAACATAAAAGTAGTTGCTGAATAGATTACCTAATGCAATGGTCAACAATATCATTAAGTGTATGTATATTTTCTGTAATACATTAATAGTGTTGTTTTAAAGAACAATGCTGCAGATAACACATGATTTTATTGTGTTTACTCTGTGACACATTTCACACTTGGACTTGTGATTCTGTGTGTCAGAATGTCAGGGATGACATGAAGAGTTAAATGTCATTAAGCAAAATAAGAAAGAGGAATGATTAAACCTTTGAAAGTTTTTATTTAACACAAAGCAAAACCAATGTGTCATTTTAACTGCAGTAAAAACATTTAAATAAAAGTTGTCTGATGAAAAAAGGAGCATTAGACCTGACAAAGGAACATCTGATCATTTCAACTCCAGTTTGTCATCAACTCTAGTTAAAATACTGTCTAGTCAACTTGTAATGGGTCAATAGTGAACAATATTTTAACTTCCTGACACCATTTTCAAAACTTGGACCTGAGTTTTGAGCCATTTGGAGACATCTCTTGTCTCCTAACATCCATGAACTGACACATTTTAATATTGTAGCAAGAATTTATTGTTCAAGTTCAGAAGAAGTTGGTTTTCAAAGTTTTTTGAGTCCAGTCTGGCTCCTTAGGGAGAGAGAATCTGTCTTGTTGTACTGAACAGTCATTCAATAATCTTATTTCAATAAGGCCATGGGTGGTGAGCATCTTCTGGTCGACTCTCCACGGTGGAATCCATTTTGTGTGTGTTAGTGGTGCTGTGGGTGCTCCCAGCTCAATGACATGTATACTAGAACACATGTCATTGGCCCAGCTCTTCTTGAAGGCGGGTCTAATGTTACCTGTCCACTTTGCATTTTCCCCATTCAATGGACCAACTCCCCTCTCACCGGTGGTTACGTTCAAACTAACGAACAAATCAAAATACTGCAATGTGAATGTAACGCAATGCATTATAGAAATGTACTTTAGTAGAAAGTACAGATAATGTAAAATGTAGTGGAGTAAACGTCAAAAGTATGTTTAATTCTACTTAAGTAAAGTACAGATAAATGAAAACTGTGCTTAAGTACAGCAAAAAACTTGTGTTTTGTAACATCCCACCACGGCTGGTGCCTGATGCTGTAGGACAACAAATTTGTGTTATTTCTCACTTACCAGGTCGTTTAGGGTGCAGGAGGAGTGCATGACCAATACATATATGCAGATAGTGGTGATGTTATGGCAAATTGATGTATGTTTATTAAAAACGTCCATCCATCATCTTTATCCGCTTCTTCCTTTTTGGATTGTGGGGGTCACTGGTGCCCATATCCAGCTATTACTGCGAGGGGCAGGGGACACCCTGGACAGGTCTCCAGTCCATCACAGGGACACATAGAGAAAAACCAGACAAACAACCATTCACTCACTTAGGGACAATTTAGTCACCAATCAGTCTAACATGCATGTTTTTGGTCTGTGGGAGGAAACTGGAGTACCTGCAGAAAACCCACGCATGCACGGAGTGGAGAACATGCAAACTTCACCCAGAAAGGCCCCTGGACCAGGATTTGAACTGGGGTAACCTGCTCTCTGTGTCATAGTCCGTCCCTTAGGTGTCTGATGTTTCTATGTTTCCCTGCTTGTGTTTTATTCAGCCAGTTCCTGACATT
>JARVLU010000437.1:23763487-23786187 GCA_031762415.1 Simpsonichthys santanae
CTCACATTGTGCCTCTTTGGAACTTCTTGGTCTGGATAGAGGTTCATTCTCGGCCCAGGACACACTCTCCTCTGTGGTATCATCACTGTATGGTGAAGCAGCATCTCAAGCCCTGGGGAAACCACTCAGCAGCAATTTACGGCGCCTCTTAGAGGCTGGGTCACTCAAACTTGACACAGGGGATGTCTTGGGTCGCTTATCTAGGGGAAGTGCTGGGGGAGAATCACCTCCAGTTGCTCTTGCCCCACCACTGACCCTCTCCCCGTCTTCCCACCATGCCCAACAGTTAAGTGCTCTTGCACGAAAACTGGCAAATAACAGTGGCTCTGCTTCCCCAGCCTCCTTACCTCCCTCAGTCACCAACATTAAGCAAGAGCCCCTTGATCCCTTTAATTCTGTCACCAATACTAATGGCAGTGGATTTGTGTGGGCAGGCGTGGCAGATAAGTGGCCACCAGCCTCTTGCTCCACGCCCTGCAGCTCCAGCCTGTCCCCAGACTCTGCAATACAGAAGTTAAAAGCAGCAGCCAACGCTGTGCTTCAAGACAAGAATGCTGTTGCTTCCTCGTCAACAACATCATCCACCTCATCCACCGCTGCCTCTTCTGCAGTGCCCACCTTAGGCGGGGGCGTTCGAGGAGACGATGTTGTGCGCTTCGATGCCTTCAACTCTCCATTTAGTCCACAATCGGCTAGCTCTACCCTCGCTGCTCTTTCTAAGAAAGTTAGTGAAAGGAGCCAAGCTTCATCAACAACCAGTGCTGCTTCGGACCACCAAGCCTCAGCAAGCTCTTTCCTCTCTCTCGTGTCAATGACCTCTTCGGCTGCCTTGCTCAAGGAAGTAGCTGCCAGAGCAGCAGGAAACCTGCTGGCGGAGAAAAAGGAAGGTTCCCCATTGGCTTCTGCAGGGGTCCTCCAAGAGGATGGGAAGCCCCTGTTGGATAAGAACCAGAAGGCCCCCACGCCATCCACACCAGCCCAGAACCTGGAGTTGTTGTTGCCGTCTACTCCAAAGGGCAGGGTCAAACCAAACAACCAAGCAGGTAATCTGTTGATTGCAGTGCACTATAAAAATGTAATGCAATAAATGCAATGTATCAGTTTGCAGTGCAATATGTGTTCGTCACTTTAAAATGATTGGTTTGAATCATTTAAAATGGTGACAAATGGATCTTCTGGCATTCCTTTAATGATTAGCAATTAGCCTGGCTCACCTATTGAAGTGTGCTTTCTGTTGTTAACTGTTTTTAAAACACTTGCTACTCAAATTTACACAATGTCACTTCACAGAAATGGAACAAACAAACACAAGAAAAATCCTTTTACGCTTGTGTTTATTTAAAAAAACTGGCATACATCCTAAGACATTTACAGCTGTTTTTCTAATTAAAAAAATAATTATCCGCCTTCACTGTCATAAAAATTGTACACTTTTAATTTATGGTTAAACACATTTTCTATTCTTTATTCTGCCTTCCATTTAAATTACTCAGGATACAATTCTTATTAAAACTGATTTAAACTAATTGTGCACTTTAACCACAACTTCAAAAAGAAAATATGTTTTTGTTGCAGTTAGCTTCCCGTACCATTATTGAATAGAACCAATACAGTGTGTAAATATTTACTAGAGAAATTGCATTTCCTACGAAAATGCAGTGTGGATGTCTGTTGCAGAAGAACTTGCTGAAAACCAGCTGAAATGAGCTAAAAAACAAAAGCTAACATAGCGGAAACGGTAGAACAAGTTTAAATTAGCATTAGAAGGCAGAACGCACATGTTTGCCCAATTAGGCTGAAAGAAGCAGTAACGAGCACAAAAAAACCAACAGAAAACTAGCTAAAAAAAAAAAATGCAAGAAAGAAGCTTAAATTACCAGAAGGAAGTGGCGAGAGCCCCTTTTTTTCTGAATTAAGCTGAAAAAAGTAAAAATGAGTGCAAAAAAAAATTGTGGAATTAACCAAAAAAGCTAAAATTAGTATAAAACAGCTAAACAGTGGCTGAAATGGCAGAAAAGGCAGTAACTTGCCTAAATAAGCTGAAAGGAGCAGAACAAGCTGAAATTAGCAGAAAAGTTAGAAGAACAAAAATGTAGTTAGAATCTAAAATGATCACAAAAAGCTGGGAAAAAAAAAACAAAAAAAAAAAACAACAACAAAACAAAACCCCATCAGCTGACTTTTTTTTAAAATTAGCACAAGGAAGCCGAAAGAAGCTGAACCAGAACAAAATGTGAAAGGAGCAGTAAAAGGTTACAAACAGAGCTAAAGATTTAAATGATGTAAAATGAGCTCAATTAATTTTCTATGAAACCAAAACATGGCAGAAAAGGCTAAATATTTCAAAAAGCTTAAGTTGCAGCAATACTAAAAGTCACTCATAGCACCCTCCTCCTGAACGAGCTAAACTTTTTAATATAGGATTTGTTGACAGCACAAAAATTGTGGAACGATAAAGATGCTGAAAAACGTACTGAAGAAAAATGGCTCTCAATAGTGTAAATGCTTCATAATCATTCACACAACAAACATTTGGATAGGTAGTCACTGCAGTGGGAAGACACCAAAGTTGATACATCATCAAAACCATACCCCACGCCGCAACCGTTCTGGAATTATTATTTTTTTTAGCTAAAATTATATTAAAACTTAGTGTTCGACGTAACATGATTAATTTAACAAGCTGACAAACTCTAGCTATCAGGGAGAGGATGCTGCCGCGGGTGCACACAGCCTATTTTATTGTCTCCTAGGTCTATTTCTGCTGCTTTGGTTCTGGGAAATAAACAATATTAACACAAACAGATGTTATTTTTGTATGGCCAAGTTGATAGCAAAGAAATGTCTCCATTACATCTTTTCTTTAACTTCTCTCTGTAAGATAAAGAAGAGTGTCAGTTTCATGTGTTTGTAGTTCATCATAAATATCTACAAATGTTAAATCTACACAAAATTGTAATTGCAAAAACAAGGTTTTAGCTATGTGTATATGCTAAGCTTGTTTATATTGTGAACCAAGTTCAAGTTGTGTTTATTTGTCATATGCAGGTTAACGGTACAATGAAATGCCCAGGATGAGAAGAACCAATATGACTCGCTAAAAACAAAGAACAAACAAACAAAAATACTAAAACATGCAATAAGGGTACACAAAATAAAGTACCAAAAAGTGAAAAAGTAATTATAATATTTACAAGGTCCTAGAGCGAGACTGTAATCAACAACATGGTAGAATATAATGATGCAAACAGGATTAATTTAAATGAATATGTAATTCAAGTTAGTAATATAAGCTAAAAAGCACATGATGTATATTGCACATAATTAACATATACTTAACATATATATACATTATAACCACATTGTGAAATAACTAAATAAATTGTATTAAATAATCACTTAAGCTAAAATCTTTAAATTATAATCTTTTTGAATAAAATAGTCATTTTCAGGCAGAAATCCATTCATCTGGCAAATATAAATGGTATTTTTAAAAGATTTTTTTTGTACTGTGTAAAGGACTATTTTTAATTTTCTTTTTTTTTTAATTTTTTTTTTTTTTAAATTTTAATAAAACATTTGTTTTTGATTTGAAACAAACATATTTTAAAGGTTTATTTCCAAGAAAAGATGTAATCTTTGTCAGAGTATGAGTATAGCCAATTTATTTAAATGTATCGACACCCTTTCAGTGTCAAGCTTTAGTAGTTTTATTACTTTAATCACATTTTCACTCATGAACCTTCACTCCATAAAGAGTTGTTTGAAAATTCTAATTTCTGGACCTGCTTGTCACAAAAAGTGCTTCTAAATAAAAACATGTGAGATTGGTAATAACTGGACATGTTTGAAAGAATTCAGTTCAGTTTATTTATATAGCACCAATTCACAACAGAAGTCATCTCAGGGCACTGAATAGAAACATTCACTTACACAAGATTCAATGCAAAAATAAAGTTTTTTTTTTAGGTTTGATCATTTATTGAACTACTGTAATTTTTGGACTATAAGCCGCTACTTTTTTCACACACTTTGAACACCACAGCTTATACAATGCTAAGGCTAATTTATGGATTTTTATTTATTTATTTTTTTAATTTTTTTTTAATTATTATTTTTTTTTAACAGACTAACGATCATCATGCCGCCAAAACATTTAGCCTCATCACACCCGGGCGTTCACACAGCTGCCTGTCCCTCTTGGGGACTGGGTCCTCATAACTCAATGAGACTACTTGTATAAATAATGGTAAAAAAAAATCTGACCATTGACAGGTCACTAAAGGATGTTAAAGATAGCAATCAGTGATTTCCTGGTAGTCTACTTTATTTATTTATTTTCAACCAGTTGTGTTACCGGCACTGTTCAGATAAAAACATTCACTGTACGTATTTGTGTATGTTACCGGTACGTATTTAGTTAAAAGTTAAAAAAAAAAATGTCTGTGTACCCACAGCTTATAGACAAATGTGGCCTATATATGTATAATTTTATTTATTTATTTAAATTTAGTGGGCGTGGCTTAAATTCAGGTGCAATCAGTAGTCCAAAAATTATGGTACATTAATTTAAAAAAAAAAAATGTTGCAACTTAATAAAAAAAGTTTTTCTATAACAAAAGGTTTAACAAATGTTCTTTGGGAAGAAGAATACACTGTAAAAGAAGAAACACGTTAATAGCTACCGTAAATACTTCAATTCTTTGTCTTGCTGACCCGAAACACTGCATTGTGTGAGACGAGTTTGCCATCCTAACTCTGAACGTCCGCAGTATGTTTTCAGTTGTTTTGTAAATAGTTTTGTTCTCACCTCGGTGGCGCTGAAGTAGCAAGTGGTGTAGCCTCAGCTTAACTGTCAGCTGAGCAGAGAGCATAACCGAGAGAAAACAGCCCTGGCTGGCCTTCTAGTCTGGGAAATGGTCTGTGGGCTCAACGGGGGGTTCGAACTGAGACCTCACTGCTTCCCCAAACCAGTTTTCGTTTGCGCTCGGGTGTGCGCGCTGCCAAAAGGGGGTCGTCAGTGTGCGCTCAGCTCAGCGGGGAGCCCTGGAGTCCATATCCATCTCAGCAGCCTCCTCCTGGCTTCAGCCCCCACTTACCAGAGCCCTCTGCACTCATCAGCACAGTAGACTTAAGGCCAAACACATCATACTTTCCACTGACTGGATACAGATGTGTACAGTTTTTTCTTTTTTTTTTTTGCCTCGTCGGTCTTATACTCTCTCCCTTTGCATGTGTTGCTCACAAATGGCCATGCAGTTTTCTTGGCATTGCAATGTAGACATGTAACCTAAACAATGGTGCACACAAGGACTTCACTCTTGTAGGGTACAGCTCCAGACTCTAAGTAGCCTTAAGAAAGTGCCCAAATGCTTTCAGAGATATTGATGGGCACATTTGAGGGATTGTGTCGCAACCTCGCCAAACCTAAAATGGCTGGATCAAATTGACTTCAGACAGATGAGGCAGTCGATGCAATATTCTGTGATCTGCATACTAAAAGGTGTGGGGGGGCTGCTCTAACTCAGCTTGCCGTCAAGGTCGAGCAGCGCTGTAAAAATGCAGGTAGTTGTTTAGTCGCCAGACTGAAAAATATGACCTTGATTATCGACTGTCATGTCTTGTTTTATTGTCATCCCCTGCGAGTTCGACCACGAAGCTGTGCGACAAAGCATGTTCAGGCTGTTTAAAGAAAACTTGCCCCCTTTTTTTAATTAGAAATTAGGATTACATAAGACAGGGTTTTTTTTTAAGTGCCAGGAAAGAGGCACCAAACTCCCAAACATTCCCCGTCTCTGGTTTATTTCAGCTTCAATCACTTTAGATGTGTGTAAGCCGGAGTCGTCTTTTATTTATTTATTTTTTGCATTGTGATCTCTGCTGAGCTTGGAGAGGTTGGGCCGCAGATGGCGGTTTATTGTTGCAAATAGGCAGTCTCGAGGTTTTACACCTCAGGTCAATGAATGGCTGAGCGCAGTAATTTCACCAAACACTGATTACCAGATGTTTTTCAAGGAACTGCCCTGGAATACTTATGAAGCCATCCTGACAGGCCCTTGCAGAATTTGTAATGCAATCATGCCTCTTTCTAATAAGACCAATTAAACTGTAATGGATGCCGGATATGAAGCCAACAACAATAATCGAGACACTAAAACACGCCTGTTTTTTTTATTTTTTTTTCATTGCATGGCTTTCAGCCACCGTTTCTCTCAACAGTTTTCATTATTAGGTGTGTGGATGTCGTCTTCTGCAGTTCGGACCATCAAGTCACTTCATCATAAGTGTAACACCAGTAAGTATAAGTGCTATGTGTTGTCATCATTGTATGTTTCTATACAATGGCAACCCATCACACCTGGGATACACCCAGTTGGAGCAGTGGGCAGCTATGTAAGCGCCCGGGGAGCAATTGGGGATTAGGTGTCTTGCTCAGAGACATGAATGGTTGGGGATAGTTGGCTGCTCTACATCTACCCCATCTCGACCTCAGTGTGTAAAGGATGTTCAGATGTTTTTTACAGTATTAAATACTAGAATTCTAATGAGTCAAGTGTACATTTTTAAATTCATGGCATGTTTCTTATAAGCTGCTTTTTTTTTTTTTTCTTTTGGTTCCCTTAAGGTTCTCCTGAGGAAGGTGGCAAACCATTCCAGTGTCCTGTGTGTGGGCTGGTCATCAAACGCAAGAGCTACTGGAAAAGACACATGGTCATTCACACAGGCTTAAAAAGTCACCAGTGTCCACTGTGTCCCTTCCGCTGCGCTCGCAAAGACAATCTTAAGTCTCACATGAAGGTTGGCTAAGTCCTTTTGTATTTCTTCAGACCTCTGCATCAACAGATGTTTTATTAGCACCCACTGTGATATTTACCAAGTATAAAAAGATGTGCAAGCTTTTGCTAAACGTCACACATTTCTTTATGGAATAATATTATTGTCTTTAGTATCTTGCTGATATAAAGAACTGAATGAAGGTAGAAACTCTGCCCGTCTCTCCCCCTGTAGGGAAAGGGGAAAAACGGTGATGTGTCATACAAACCTGCCCTCACTTTCCAGGTACATCAGCACCAAGATCGAGGCGAGACATTTCAGTGCGAACTTTGTCCCTTCACCTCCTCCCGACACTTCAGCCTGAAGCTTCACATGCGGTGCCACCAGCACTTCCCTCGCACAGACGTCAAGGTGAAAGAGGAGCTCACCACTGACACAGAAGGCGAGGGTTCTCTGTTGGGCGACAGCAGTACCGCGGATCTGAGAGCGGCAGAGCTGTCGCCGTTGCACTCGGAAGCCCAGCAGCAGACATCTCCACTGGGCGAAGCTTCCTCTAATCATGTCCACATTAAGGAGGAGCCGCAGGAAAGAGATCTGTCTGTGCTCTCCCCATTTAGTATTTGCAGGGACCGTCCTAGCAGCAGTGCAAACTCTCTGGACCGACCTGGACTACCAGGAGTTGGGTTTAGGTTAAGTCCTAGTGGTCCAACCACAGCCTCCCTCTTCAGCCCTGACATTACTACCAAGATGGCAACTGACCTGCTTATGAAGCTTTCAGGTATGTGTGGTTCTTTTTGTTTTGTTCTTTTGTTCAGTGCAATTCCTTCCAGATCTGCAGACGACTTATTTAACATTAATTTACAGGGACGGCAGCAGATTGCTTTTACATTACAAAACTAACAAGGTTGAGTCAGGTCGTCTGGACGGATTCTTCTTTGTTGAAATGTTTTGTCTTTATCCAAAAGTCTGAAGAAGTCTTTTGTTCTTCAGACTTTTGGATAAAAGACGAAAAGTTTCAACAAAGAAGAATCTGTCCAGACGACCTGACTCAACCTTGTTAGATTTATCTACGTGGATTATTGAGCATCAGGACATTACATTGCAAACTTTTAAGGTCACTAGAAAGTTCTAGTCAAAAACACGAGGATTCTTGGTTTGTTGTGACACACCAAGATAAACAGAAATAGCCACATTTGAAAATGAAAAACAAGTAAACCTTTTTTTGAGCAACTTCCATCTAAATGTGTTTTATGTTGCACTGAGCTGACAACTTCAGGGAAAAAAATCTTCGTCATCTAATATTGCTTTGCTGTGCTGTTTTCTTTACTTGACAATAGGTCACCTGAGTCATTGTTCCACTTTCATCGATATTTCAGTTCTTCAGAGACAAAAAATGAAGACAGTCATGAAGCAAGAGATTGGTTCCCTTTTGTCTCAAGTCTTAGTTTTTTTTTTTACTGCCACCACCAGAAACAACATTTGTAAGAACTAGAAGTTGCATCTCTTGCGAAAATGCAATGTGAATGCTTATTGAAGAAGAACTTGATGAAAATAAAGCTCAAATTAGCTTAAAAAAAAAAATAAATAAATAAAAAAAAAACACAACATACTGGAATGAAAGAACAAGTCTAAATTAGCAGAATAAATCAGAAAGAACACATATTTGCTGAATAAGGTTTAAATAGGCAGAAATGAGCATAAACATTAGGAAATCAGCTTTAAAAATATTAAAATTAGCAAAAAACATCTAAATATTAGCCAAAAAGGCAGAAAAAAGCTTAACGTATTAAAAGGGAACTGTAAGGAGCTGAAATGAGCTCAAGAATGTGGAATTGGCTGAAAAATATTAAATTAGCATAAAACAGCTAAATAGTAGCTGAAACATCAGAAAAAGCTGAAACTAGCTGAAAAAAGCTTAAAGGAGCAATAACAAGCTGAAATTAGCAGAAATAAGTTAATTACCGGTAGGTTGAAAGTAGAAATTTTCATGAAAACTTGAATTTATCTGAAAACTGCTGACATCATCTAAAAAATTCTAAAAAGTTAGCTGAAAAATAGAATGAACTTAAATTAGCATAAGAAAGCAGAAAGAAAATGTTTGCCCAATTATGCTGAAAGAAGCAGAAAAGAGCACGAAAAAGTTGAAATTATCTGAAAAAGCTGAAATTAGTACATAAAACCCAGCTAAAAAGCAGCTAAAAAGCAGAAAGAAGCTGAAATTACAAGAATGAAATGGAAAGAACACATTTTTGCTGAATTAGGCTGAAAAATGTTGAAATCTGTGCCAAAAATATGGAGATGGCTGAAAAATCTTAAATGAGTATAAAACAGCTGAATCGTAGCAGAAATAGTAGAAAAAGCAGAAACTTGCAGAATTAAGCAGAATAGCAGAATAAGCTGAAATTAGCAGAGGCAAGTTAGAAGAACAAAAATGTTGTAGTTAGCAGAAAAAATCTGAAAGGAGTACAAAATAGCTAAAAATACAGCTGAAAGTAGCTGAAAAAATGTTTAAATTTGCAAGAGGAGAAGCTGAAAGAAGCTTAACAAAATGTTAAAGGAGCAGTAAAAGATTGTAAACAGATCTAAAGATTTGAAGGAGGTAAAATGAGCTCAATTCATTTTCTGAGGGGGAAAAAGTGGCAGAAAAGGCAAAATATTTGAAATAGCTAAAGTTGCACCAATAGCAAAAGTCATAGCAGGATTGTCCTGAAAGAGCTGAATGTTTTGATTTATGATTTGTTGAAACAGCGTGAAAACTGTGGAAAGAGAAACATACTGAAAATCGTAGGCAAGAAAAATGGATCACAATAGTGTGAAAGTTTATGAAACATTCACACAATAAACATTTTCTACGTTTATTACTTTAGGTCCAAGCTGCAGTAAAGCTGTTTAACTATTGATTATATGAGGGTTTTATGCATGTTTTCACTTTTACCCAGGCTCATTTTCAGCTTTCACTTTTGTCCTTTTCAGAAGCTTTGGTGTGCCTTTCAAATACCTTTTGACTACAAACTGATAAAGACTACATAAAGTATTTGTAAGCTACTTTAAGTGTCTATTTGGATTTATTTAAAGAAAAAAGATCCACTTTGTTTTTTGTTTAGCAGATTTGTTTTAAAGACAGGTAAAGAAATTTCCCCCAAAAAAGTGATTGACTTTTTTCACGACTTCTCTATAACAACAATGTAAACACAAGTTTTTTGCAGACACATACCTTGCATGAACAATTAAATTACAGCAAGATCATAAATTGATTTTTTATAAATCCGTCTAAACGCTCTGCCAAGCTGATACATTAGGATAAAGAAAGAAAGCAGAGTTCTCTTTCTAAAAAAAAATCATATTTAAAAGCTGACTCATCTAAATTGGTGATGATTCATGTTGGATATTGTGGGACCTCCAAGGGACATACATCCAAGTCAATTTATTGGCACCCTCCTTCTGCTATGCTGTTTTAAAGGTGCGCTGGAATACACAAAAGAAGAAAAAAAATCTACGTAAAAGCCAGTGATTCATAGGAATGTATTTTTTTTAGGATTTCTTACTTTTGACTTAACAACTGATGAAGCTCTTCAGTCCATTTAAAAAATAAATAAATCCATAAATAAGCCACAGCATTGTATAATCTGTGGTGTTCAAAGCGTGTGAAAAAAGTAGCAGCGTATAGTCTGGGAATTACGGTAATTTCTGTTAGTTTGTGACGTGTGCTGTAGTGGGAAGTCTTACCAGGAATTCTCCCCACTGGTTTCTCCTGGAGTATAAACTGTCCATGCACAAAATAACTCACAGTCACGTCAAGGAGATCAGATGCCTTGCATTTTGTGAAGTATAAACAAGTCTTAACTCTTTATTAGTACTTCTATCGAATCAAAATTAAGTTATAGCTATTTTTGAGTTAGCTAATGCTAATTAGTTGTGGCAGCTGTATTGAATTTGACTGACTGCCTAAGTTACTCTTACAGATTCACATCTAAAGATTACTTTCTGAAAGGTTAAATAAAATCTGTCCAGTGGTTCGTAAGATATTTTGTTAACAAGTGGGGTTGACTCCAACAGTTAAAGGTAAAGTTTTTAGCAAAACCGTGCTACAAGTAGCACTTGGGTTGTTTTGTGAATGACTGTATTCCAACCACACCATATTTTAGCCCAATATTTGCAAAACTGAGTTAAAGTCTGAGTTAAAGTCAACTTTGTGTTTTCCCTGTAGGTTGTGGCGGTCATCTTGAATTAAATTTACTCAAAACATTAATTAGTTGTAGATTTATATGTATATGTCCATTGATTATTTACTGAAAGTTTCATTTATCCATCCAGAGGTTCACAAGATATTTTACCATACAGAGTTGACTCCAAGTACCTAATGAAAGTTAGTTAGTGCTCAGAATATGTGATGGGAATCAGTCTCAACACCAAATCTTAGCACACTATCTGTAAAATCAACTGACCTATACCCGGAGTTCATGAGATATTTTGTTAATAGATACGTATACAGACACACGCACATGCAGACAAAAACATTATCATCCAACTTTTCCTCTTTGTGGCTGCCTATAAGTTTCAGAGATGTGCTGTTGACAAGGTTCTGAAGGTCCAGGCTCTGTTTAGATGCATTGCAACATGATGCAAAAGATCAAAGATGAGCCTGGTGAAAGTAGCAAGATTGATGGAAAAAGGTTGACTGAGGTTGAGCGCCAGGGTCGAGGCTCCAACTGCCATTCTTCTGCTTAATGCTGTGTAATTAGATTGAGATATTGAGGTAGGATGGAAGGAAACAAACCCTGGGAACATTAGATTGATTAAAAATTTATGCATAATTCATAATTAAAAAGGAATACATAATTTGACATTATTAGCGCCCTGAGCGCCATCCTGTGACCCACACCAGCGTGCGAGGGGACTGAGACATCTTCGTTAACTCCCCCACGATCTTGCACGCCCTGGCTCTGTACAGATGCCCCCTGTGTGCCCGTCACAGTTTGCTCCAAGACTGCACAATCAAGTCCACGCAACTCCCAGAGGAGCAAAGATGACTCCTTTCCAATGTCATTCAGTTCAGTTCCATTCATGTTCTGGACATCGTACTTAGAACATGATTCAAGGAGAACGGATGGAGCTTAGAAGGGACAGGGGAAGACGGTGCTGAACTTGAATGCACAATATTATGTTTAGTTTTTAAGTAAAAACTACTGCCTTGATTACAAAATTCTCACTTTGTAGGATGGAGTCAGTGTAGGTTTAGATTGTTCAGGCTTACCTGGGACACTGCAGCTTCCAGGGAGGCAGAGGTGAGGAAGTTCCCACTGGGAGCTCTAGACTCCATTTCTTTTGACCTCCATGCCAACCCAGATTTAGTGTGTGCACGAGCACCTCATCACTCCTGCTTTTACACTGCTGTCTCAGTGCCTTGAGTCCCACAAGTCATATAGTTGGGATGAGGTGGGTGGATGTAGATGTTGAAAAGCTGGAAAGAGCGAGACAAAATAAGATGCAAAGAAGAAGCTAGAGTGCGTTGACCTCCCTGGGCAAAAAATAAAAAATAAAATCTGAATCTCTCGAACCTCTGACATAATAATCGCGTCCGGTTTTTGGGCTGCTCTACTTTCTGTGGAGTGATGCGCTTTGATTTTTATCTTTGCTCCAGTGTGATCCACATTTTGATTCAGAGATGAAAACCACTGTGACACTTTGCAATGCACAGCTCCTACCACTGTGCCCAGTGGACCCCAAGTTAATAATGACAGCGGGCAATGCACACCCCTCTGAACAACCACGCCACCCCCTCCCCTGCACTGAGCATTGACACAGGCACAATGAGCTTGACCCAGGCTTGGTGTGAATAATTGGCATGCATGGGGATGTGGGAGGTGTCGCATCTGTCATGGTGTTCCTGCAGTTGTCTTATTTATCTCTCTCTTTTTTCCCTTCGGGGTAGTGCATCTTGCATTTCTACTGTAATATGTAAGGAAGGATATCCACTATGGATGGATGTGCTTTTTTCTGTGGCTGCATTTTTATTACATTATTCCAGCTTTAACCATAAGAGTGTGAGCAATCTTATGACAACTAAACACATAGGCCTGTCATGGTAACAAATTTTGCTGGGAGATTAATTGCCTCAGAAATTATTGCGATAAACGATAATATTGTTTGAAATTTGACAGTAATTAGTACTGTAATTATTGTCAAATTTAAGAAATGTTGGTTATTTTTTTTGTGTAATACCTTTTTTGACCACTTGATTGCAGTTTAAGACTGTTTGAACCGAAGGATGGATAGTGAGGGAGCGAGTAGCGTGCCTCTTTAAGAAAAATGTGAGGGAGGCCCCTTGACGTGACATGGGCTGTCCCTTGTTCCTGTTTTTCAGTTCTCAAAATGGCGGATGCTCGATGTTGTCTGAACTCTTTAGCATAGCATTTTTCACACATAGCTTTTAATAAAAAAAAATCAGCAAGCAAGTTCTCAGCTTCTTTTTGCAGAGAAAAACAACTTTTTACACGAAGACACGAGTTTCAACCGTGAATTTTGGAGCTTCGACAAGACAGAGGGTTTTTTTTTCCCGAGGTCGGCCTGTTAGCTTAGCTTGTAGCACTCAGCTTAGCTGCTTTTACCAATACAAAAACACGATTTTGAATGGTTAAAATGGATTTTAAAGAGAAAGGGAGGGGTCAGTGAAGAGCACCGGAATTGAGCCTTTTGTCATCCGTTGTCTTCAGTAGAAATAGCGAGATGAAGAAACGATAAAGCCGATAAAGAAAACGAGGTTGACAACTTGCCTAAATAAAGGTTGAATGAATTTATCATGCGCTTAATTGATTTATTGTTAATTGCGACAGACCTAACAAGAGGTAAGATGATAATTGTTTAAAACCTGTCTATAGAACCCTACTTTAAAAATCTAGCCTATCATTACATTTATACTTTCAGAAAAAAAGCATTAGTTTTGTATTGATTTGTGAACTGTTTTGTTCAAATGCTACAACTCTAAACTCACAAACGTGTTCAACAAACGCGATACTCAAAGAAAATCGTAGAAAGCTCTACAGTTTGGTGCGTGCAAAAGAAAAACGGTAGTGGAAATAGGCAAGATGACAGAGAGAAAGAGTGGAATGCACCTTTATCGCCTTTTGTTTTTTCACGTCGAAGCACACCAAACCTGCTTCCAGTGCACAGAAACCAGTTCTACACCTACACACCAATCAGATAAGGCAGGAACTTCCACACAAGTTACCAAATCAGCCGGCAATCGAACAGCCACCAAATACGCTGCTGCTTCCATCATGAAGCCCATCTGCGCACGTGTCGTTGAGGCTCGACGCCTCACCTTTACCTCTTCAAATATCCTGCTGTTCGTTGTGGTGGAACAGCTCAGTCCTGCCCTCGCAGCTTTTCCTTGGAGGGTTGTTATTTTGTCTATGTGCTCTGCAGCAACGTGCAGGTTTTCAGTCCATTTGCCTTCCTGACCACCAACGTTCTAAGTTTACACTGGTGCCTCCTGAACTGAAAACTTGGTATTTAAAATAAACTAACCGTTCCGATCTGAGTGTTAAAACTGGAAGTGTATATCTGTCGTACATAGAGCAGTTTGCATACAAGCCTGTTTCCCTAAATGTATTAGCACGGCATGGGAAACAGTGCAAATCTGTCAGACATTACAGCCATGTGGCCGGTAAGCAGTCCAACTTCTCAGTGTGTCAACAAGGTGAGCTCATGGTAAGTCCCTGAATCTCCCATGTCAGACAGACAGAGAAGCAAGTTTTCTTCAGATAGAAGCCAGGTCCCAGGCCTTTTCTTTTTAGAGGCTTCTAATCCTGGTGGGCCCGTGGCCTGACGTCACGCGGCCCTCCTCCCCAGCCTTATGTCTGCCGATGTGCTTGTACCCACTCTCTCATTTCCGCTGCAGATCGCAAACACCAATCACCGCTCTGGTTTTCCCGGGCTCCTGACGTCTGAGCATCTGATTAAAACAGGCCTTCTCGTCTGGGAGCCAGCCTAAAATGTGGAGCAGGGAGGTGCTGAGTGAACGTGTGGGCTGGTGTGAGCCATGCTCTCGTTTTCGCTTCCTCCTTTTCTCTCCCCACACTTTTCCCCCACTTGGCTCCCGGGACTTCATCATGTGACCAGGAAGCATGGCTCCCATCCTTTTCTCTCCCCCCCCCACCCTCGCCCTGACAGAAAGGAAACAGTCCAACAGAAGGGGGCGGGCGCTCAGCTCTACGTTGCTGGTTAAAAATAACTGGCATATTTAAGGCTGCTGAGGAATCCCAGGGCAAGCAAAAGCTGGACAGCTTGCCGCCCGGCTGGAGTTCTCCCCGCTTCCTCGCAGTCTGCTTCTCCTTTCTGCCCCTTCGTTTCAAACTCCCCAGTTACAAAACCTCGTAACACGACCACCACTCCACACCTCGACCACACTTTCCTACGCCTGCGGAAGACCACCGATGAGTTACACGGCGTGATGAAAGCTCGGCTTTGCTTTGCTGCAGCGAGTGCATCTACAGAGGGTTGGCTGGGATTGACCAAGCAAATCATGCATGTGCAGCTCAGCTGTCAATCAATATGTGTGTTAGCAAAAAATGCAAAAACACAAACCTTTAGAGTCATAGGTGAACTCAAATCTGTCTGTTTTTGTGCCTCATCAACATTTTGGCCATGTTGAGCTTGATATCATTAATAACTTTTATTTATTTATTTATTTTAATTTAAACGTAGTTTGCAATATCATAAAAGGTCTTGATTCATAATAACTCGAGTGACCGAACATGTTTAACAACCTGAAGGTGGCATTCCTTGAAGGATACATATCAGCTGTCCCCTCGTGTGCCAACACTCTAAACCATGATCTCCTGATCTGTGATAATTTTCTTTATTTATGCTGGTTAATCTGGTACATTTGCCTCATTTACAGTTAACCAACTAGAACTGATCCAAACTTTAGGTCAATATCTGTCAAATTGGGAGTTATAGCCATTTTTGTGTTTGAGGAGTTTGATTAACTGTGGAAGCCATCTTGAATGTGGCTGACTTCAAGAGTTAACCAGTTGAAGGTGTACATTGAGTGATAATCATCTGTCAGTTTCATTAAAATCTGTTATGTGCTTCATAAAATATTTTGCTAACAGACAGACCGGGTTGATATAAACCAACATATACTGCTTATATTTCATGTAAAGTTCTGTCATTATGTGTTTGAGTTCAGAATATGTGTTGGGGGTGACCCTCAGATGGTACCACATCAAATTTTAAGGTAATACAGTATTTGTAAAACTGACAGAGTTGTAGCTATTTTGTGTTTATTAAAGATGATTAGTTTTTGTGACTTCCTTAAATCAGGCATACTCCAAAAATTAACTATTTATATGTATGCAGTAATTATTCTCTGGGAGTTTCATTAGAGTCTGTCCAGTTGTGCGTGAGATATTTTGATAACAGAGACTAAAAAACGGAGCAATTACACTTTTAATGGTGGCAGGAAACATTGAAGCTATAAACTTCTTGTGCCATGAATCGGCTGAACATTTTTGGTTTTAAAAAGTACTTTCATAACAAAAAAAAAGAAGAACAAATGTTTGGAGCTGATGTTATGATTCTGATTACTGCCAAGTCATTGAGCTGAACATAAATCTCTTTCCACTTTGGCCATCTATTAATTCTTCAGCTTGTTTTTCAGTCAACCGATATCGTCCTCCGCTTTTCTCTCCACATTCCTGCACATTTTACGGGTTTTTCCTCTTTGAGTGTCACAAACTGTAGAAACCGAGGAAATAACTTACTTGGGCGTCCCATCGTTGCCAGTTCTGTTCAAGGATCTTCTCCAGTATTAACTGGGTGACTTAAGGGTTCCCGCATACATGTATAAACATAAAACAGCTAAAGTGAGGCTAAGAACGGAGGAGGTTCAACAAAACGTCTCTCGACTTTCACAAATTAAGAGAAGAATGAAAACTATTTTTTAATTACCAAACAGCATCTGGAAGAGAGCTCCAAAAACCTCAGTATCTGGAGTCATGATCTCCTGATGCTCATATTTACTTGGATTGCTTCCAGTAGGGGGGTGGGTGGGGGTGGGGGACGTGACTGAGGAACAGCAGGGGAAACAATAAGGGGAAAGTAAAAACCTGAAGCGGTGTGCAGATCATTTGTCCCGCATTCACGGTTTTACAAGTTTTCTCAAACTGTGGAACGCCTCATGGAGCTTTTTATTTTAAGCGGGTTCAGCTCAGCCAAGTAAAACACCTGAGCTCACCTGCTCAGAGGCACTTAAACACCAACCTCAGGACACTTAAAGTACACACACCTCTTCTCGCTGATACAGTTTCCTCAACCTCGCCACAGCCGATTCTTATCTCACAGCTTTTACTAGAATGATTACCGTACTTTCCAGCCTATAAGTCGCACCTTTTTGCCTAATTTGCATACCCTGTGACTTATACATTGAAGCGACTTATTTATGGATTTTTTTCCCCCCATATTTATGAACAAATTTTGACTGAGATATGACCATTCATTCTGACACTGAAAATATTGAACACTACCATTTTCAGCAGCTAGATGCCACTAAAATATTAAGGCATGCCGTTGTGTCATGTAATTGTGAAAAAGTGGTTATTAATGACAAAATCGGCTTGCCATAACCTGCCACCTTCCTCCAGCTCAGGGATCATGCCTGGAGCAACCGTCAAATCAGCTTCATTCCGCTGTGCCGCCCCAGCAAAATGCAGCTAATTTAACCACTGAAGTGCATTTATCAAGTTAAAGTTTATAGTTTAGTTTAAATAGTTTATTCATTTTACATTAAAAACCAACCTAGAAGGAAATGGGAAAAGAAAAACCCATTTCATAAATATGTGAAAGAAACCAACATAAATAAAATGAAAGTTCATCTGAGCCACAGCTTTACTATAATTTCAAGCAAAGAAATAAATGTTTTTTTGGTGGTTATCTTGTTAAATTTTGAAGAAATGCACAGGAAGCCGTCCCTTTGCGCACTCCTGCTTCCGCTAATCGGCTTTTGAAACGCAGCTGATTTGACCATCAAAACACATTTAAGGAAAAGTTAAACTGAAATACACCTTTGCTATAATTTCGAACAAACAAATAATTGTTTTTAAGTGTTAATCTTGTTAAATTTTTTGTTAAAGTTCTCCCGTGCACGCTCCCGCGGCCGCCATTTGGCAGCCAATTGATTCTTGGCACAACACCGGCCCACGTTTCCGGGTTGTCAGTGTTGACGTGTAACAAACGTGACAAGTCAGCGGTGATGCATAATAGATGCGACTTATATGGCGAAGCAACATATTTACAGATTTTTCCAAATTATTATACATATTTGCACAGATGTGACTTATACTCCGGTGCGACTTATAGGCCAGAAAATACAGTACTGTTTGAAAAGCGTTCTCTGTGGTGTTATCACAGATTGCTCCTACTTTAAGCGACGCGTTTACATATTTCGTACATTTGGTGTGAGTTACTAAAATTGTCATGACTTCATTGCATCAGGAGCAGACAACGGCACCCAGCCGGTGTTGTCTTCTCCGCCTTTATCCGCTGTCTGTCATTATTCCAAAGCGCAGCACCTCAGCTGTCAAAATCAGGCCTTTGTTTTGGGGATCACTTTCAAAACCATTATCTCCCATCATAAAGAACATAGCTGTAATCACATAGCCTCCATTGTCTTGGTACCTGCTCCAGGAAGCAGAAGACACACATCTACTGAAGTCAGCTTAAACATTTCATGTAGTCTAAAATGCTCCGAATCCATCATGTCCGCATAATGCTGCACGTCAAACAATAAACACGAGTAGCCCAACAGGATGCACACCCTGTTGACAAAGTCTTTTTACCATTTTGTTCCCCCGCAGGCTATATTTGCTGACTTTAAGGCTCAAAAGTCTCATTGCGGCTTTAGACTTTGCAGACGTTTGCGGCGGACGTGTCCGGTTGGAATGACGGCGCGTTTGTTGACATGCCCAACAGACGACATCCTGATGCAGCAGGATCAGCGGGCGAGCGTTTTGTTTGCTCTCGCAGTAAACTCTCGAGTCAAAGTGTCTAATTATATTGGACAGCAGGGCTTGTGTTCACTCTCAAACTGTGTGCAAACAGAACAAGACCTCAGCTCAAGACAGGTGAGATAAAAACCCTCTTCCTTAAACAAACAGAGCATCTGTGTTAACATGTATATTTTATGTGTTTTAAAACATTGGTATAATTGTTCATACATACACAAACTAAGATCACGTCTAAGACGTTTGGCTTGGAATAAGACATAGTATAAGCACATGCTCCTTTATGTTAAAAAGGCAAAATAAAGAAAACTCCCATACCAACCCCATTATCAAAATAGTTTTTCCAATAATAACAAATTTAATGTCATGTAATAAAATACATGTATTCTTGAAGAAGTGCTTTATCCTGAATGACAGTGTACCTCTGGTTGTCATTGAATCAAAAACACTGACTTAACTTGATTTCAGAACAGTTGTCTTCTCCCCTGAGGTCTTCTCTGAGGCATGTGCCTGGAAAACCTGCAGAGGTGACCAGGCGACATTCTAACCAGGTGCACAAACCATCTCACCTGACTCGTTTCTATGCATAAGATGCTTTAAGCACTACTCCACGCTCCCCCGGTTGGTGAAACTTCAGTTCAGACACCCGTCAGAAGAAACTCATTTGTACCTGGACCCTTGTTCTTTTACTACCTGATGACCATAGACCAAGTTTGGAACCCAGATGGTGATCAAGAGCATTGCTTTTGGCCTCAGATCATTCTTCACCGTGTCAGACTGGAGCAATGCACTCATTAGAGCCCGTCCACATAGCCATCTCTTCCTCCACTCCACCATCGCTCATGGAAGATCCACTGAATAACTCGAACTCCTCCACGCGAGGCAGAGATTCATCACAAACCTGCAGAAAGCATTTTGCCTTATTTCAGCCAAGAACCATGGTTCCAGATTTAGAGTCAGCTGACTCTTATCTCAAACACCTCACACCTGACTGAGAACAAGTCCAGCTCACACTGAGGGTCAAGGCTTGAAGGCACCAATAGAACTGTGTCATCTACAAGGAGCACATGCAACCCGTGAGGTCTCAAATCAACCAGACTCACAGTTTTCAAATGTTTTTATTTTTTATTTTATAGAAGTTTATTGATGTTCTGTTCTGCTTTACTATTTCAAATAATGTGTCCCCCTAATAATTTGTGTCATAATTTCTCAGACTGTGGCATCTGCATCAACACATAAACAATAGCTATAATTATGTTTTGTGAGAACCTTGTGTGTCTAACAAAGTTGAGTCAGGTTCTCTGGATGGATTCTTCTTGTTGGAACGTTTCGTCTTTCGTGCAAAAGACTTCTTCAGTCTGAGGAGCTGCAACAGTCTTCAGCACCTTCTCAAAGTGGATCCACCAGTTTGCTGGCAGCCAAAACTAGTTGTTCACATGCAAAAAGGAAGACCATCAATCTAACAATCGACTGTTAGCACCCTGATGACTACCTGAGGGCTGAGTGACACTAACAACAACAGCATTATAAGAGGGGGCTCGTTAAATATGGAGGCCTCCACCCCTGTTTAACGATGCACAGGTTCTCCTCACAAAGATGGCTTCCCTCAAGCCATCAGTCCTCTCTATGAAGGATGTGAACATCTTCCTCCCTGACAGAGTGACCTCTGGCCTGGAGATGAGTGTAGACCGCAGAGTCCTGGTCTGATGATGTGCCTACAGGTATTGTGAATCTAGCTGCTGCTTAGGGCCCCCAGACCATCAGAGAGTGCACAAGCCCATTGCAGTGTTACAAGAATTATCACTAGAAAGCATTACCGTCATCCATCAAGCACATTATTTTATCAACTGAAGCTACTGAAGTTCCATGATTTGGTAGATTATAATATTTTATCAGTTATGTATAGGGCTCAGAATAACACATTGCCCTTAAATATCCAAATACATTTTGTTAAAATACAAAGTTGTTATAATCTTAAGGGGACAGAGATATTTGTAAAACCAAAATTCAGAACTAGTTTGATGGGACGGTCTACCTCAATCCAGGGAATTGGATTATGGAATGGTTTGGAAAGTGAAGTTAGAAATATCAAGTCAATGTGTACATTTAAGAAAATGATCAAAACTGAATTGTTAAAAAATATATACAGAATATGAAGTAGTGTAATGTGTATTGTATTAGAATTAGAAAATTTGAAAGAGTTATTCATTTTGTTCTGTTACTGGAAGATTATTGTTTGAACTGATTGTTTGAAAAAAGGGGCAGATATAGTAAGTTTTTTTTCTTCTTCACCTTTTATTTCTTTTATATTTTGTATGTTATCATTTATGGGATTGTTTGGTATTGTATTTGAAAACAAATGAACAAATAAAATCAACATAAACATAGATGTTGCTAAAATAATATAGCTAGCAGTAAGTGCAGCAAGAAGAAGAGCAAAAACAAAAAGATCAAGAAAAACAAGAACAAAAGAAGAACTGTCCTCTGTAAGAAATGAAGAGAGGGAATCTGTTTCTTATGACCAAACTTATCCAGCGGTGGATTCATACTTTATCATAATTGCATCCTTTTTGTTGTTGCAACACCTCCGACAACTTACTGTGTGCACAACCCCTTGGCAGAACTTTTTTTCTTGCAAGGTATGTGCCACGTATTGTGTGATTGGACAGACGTCATGGCATGTTTTTACAACAAAATGGCTGCAGTACACTGCTCTCCTTTTGCTTCAACTGCAGCTGGCTGAAGCTGTTAGAAAACACAACCATCTTTACAACTGTTCTAGCAAACTTATAAAAGATAGTCAAATAAATCGTATAAAGTGGGTCAAAGAACGTCGTGCATGGAGGAAACAGTGTGAAGACACAAGCGGCTCTCTGTGGCTGTGCTGTCCAGGAGAGAGTGACCCTGACCAGGCAGCACCGTCTGTTGGAAACTGTGGAAATCTCGTTTTATCTTCGTCCTCCAACTCCGTCATCGTAAACTAAAAGTAAATATCCACTCTGCCAACCGTGCTGAAGTGGGAGGGCTTACCAGGAGTTCTGTGACACAGTTTCTCTTTAAAGTATAAAACGTTTAAAGTTTCAAAACATCTCAAGACCACGACAGAGATCAGATGGTTTACATCTGATGAAATATAAAGCCACCTTAACTTTTTGGTTATTTTTTATGTTGTGTAAACAAATCTGCTGCTGACTTTTGATTATTGAACAGATTTTACCGGTACAACAACAAAAAAGGAAACCTAACGCATATAGATTTCATTCCAAAAACTGCAAAGATGCACATGCAGCTGTGCTAATGAAGTTGCATCATGCACGTGAATCTGTTAATCTTTACATCCCTGCAGGGTTAAACAAACTGACTCATGCTCAAAGCAGGCGCCAAATGAAACACATTCCTACAGCGATGACTACAACTAGAACTTGGAGTGCAGGCTGCACACTCAGACTTCAGACTGTGGATCAATGAGAGGAAAGTGAATGTTTAACAAGAAGAGCGCCTAAAGAGATATAGGAGACATGTCACTTTAGTCATTTATATTTATTGAACCTCAAAAATCTTATCAAATAGGGGAAAAGTAAATAAATATATCAAATTAAATGTACTTAATAATGATTATAAATTTGTTAACAAAGCTAAGCAAACCATATGTGTGATATATACTGTTCGGCAGATTTTTACTATTGTTTTTCATAACTGCAATTGGGGAAATTTTCACAGAACTAATAACTAGAGAAATTGCATTTGTGCGAAAATGCAGTGTGAATGCTTATTGCAGAAGCAATTACTGAAAAACAGTTCAAATTAGCTGAAACCGTGCTGAAAATGTAGTTGAAATGAAAGAACAATTCTAAGTTAGCAGAAGAAAGCAGAAATAACACCTTTTTTGCTGAATTGTGCTTAAGTAAGCAAAAAAAAAAA
>JARVLU010000437.1:23837998-23848768 GCA_031762415.1 Simpsonichthys santanae
ATAATGTATTTTGTTGCTGTGTTTTGTCATGTTCTTTGCAGGTTTACAGACAGTGGTCAGGTGGTTTGCCTTGTGCTCTCTTCGTGTATTTTTTTAAATATTTTGTGGTCTTTCTTTCTGTCTTTCCTTTCTTTCTATCCTAAAAAAAAGAAAGAAAAAAAAATCATAAATGGTGTGAAGATGATGGCTGTAAGGTGAGAAGGGAGGCCATCGAAAAAGGAAAAAGAAAAAGAAAAAAAAATTTCCACCCTAGATTCAGCGCTGTTTTTTCCAGATAATTTCCATTTTTTGTGCTCATTTTTGCTTCCTCATTGGACACGCATGATCCTTCTACTTTTTAAAGATAATTTAAGCTTGTTCTACCCTTTCAGTTACCTTTTTAGCATTTTAAGCTAATTTCAGCTGTTTTATGATAAATAATAATAATGTCATCACATTGTCATCACTGTTTGTTCCCATACAATAGCAAAATTAGTCTCTGCATTTAACCCATCCACCACCAGGTGGTACAGTGGGCGGCTACTGAAAGCACCCAGGGGCATTTTGGGGATGAGCTGTGCTGCCCAGAGACACCATGAGGTGTGCAGAAACCGGGGATCGAACTTGAGACTTTCGGGTCCTGAGCCAGCTGCCCTGCCTCTACACCATCTCAGCCCCCATAAATTCATGTATTCTTAGTAATTTCTGCTAATTTCAGAGTTCTAATTAACTTCTTAATGTTAATTTAAGCTTGTTATGCTCCTTTCAGTTTTCTTCTGCTAGTTTCTGCTATTTCAGCTACTATTTAGCTGTTTTGTGCTCTTTTTTGCTTTTTCAGCTAATTCCACCTTTTTTAACACATCAGCTCTTTTTGCTTCATTCTGGTAGTTTAAGCTTCTCTCTTTTCAGCTACTTTCAGCTGTTTTTGCTAATGTCAGCTTTTTTTCTTTTTTAGCTAATGCTCATTTCTGCCTATTTAAACTTATTTCATCAAATATGTGTTCTTTCTGCTTTCTTCTGCAAATTTAAGCATGGTCTTTCGTTTCAGCTACATTTCAGAATGGATTTTTAGCTCATGTAAGCTGATTTTCAGCAAGTTCTGCAATAAGCATTCACACTGCATTTGTGCAGGAAATGCAATTTGTCTAGTTAAGTTTCAAGTTTCTGCTGACTCTCCGAGGCTGAGCACAACTTCACAAAATATCACCGTTGGAAATGCTCACACTAACCAGTGTCTTGTGTGTGTGTTGTGTTGCAGAAGAGAGGAAGTACAAGTGTCACCTGTGTTCTTACGCTGCCAAGTGCAGGGCTAACCTCAATCAGCACCTGACCATCCACTCTGTCAAGCTGGTGAACACGGATGCTGAGCAGATCATCAGTGCTGTTACAGCCGACTCCACTGAGTGCAAGAACTGCCCGTACTACTACAGGTGGTGGCACAAACTCTATGCCTACTCATTGTCATGTAGTATAATTTAGAAAGGGACATAAAGCTGGTAAAATGTTTGGTGCTATGTCATTCTATCATTTTATTGGGGACTGCCTATTAAGGCAGCCACCTGTTATTATCCACCTGACAAGTGTTTCTTAACTTTATATCTTGCTCGTCTGTCAACTTTAATGCAGCCCGAACCACAACATGTCCCCCCACAAATCTTATATTAAAATGACCGGCTCGGCGCCGTGATGTGTGCTATTACTTTTGTTGGTGCTTCAAGTTACTATGGCAACACAATCTGCAAATACACAATTTGTTTTTGTAATTTTTCATAGACTTTGACTGCAAATCAAAAATCCAAGATGTCCGCCGGAGCTAAAAAGGAAAAATACTGTAAATCAGCCATTTTTAGTGTTTTTAAGCTGAAATTTGGTGTGCTAGTAGTTGAGAGCAATGCCCAATAAATAGTGAATTTTCAAAAATCAAGCTGGCTACCAAAGTTAAATTTAAATAGCTTTAACTCGACTATTTTTACACATACAGAGCTGAAATTTGGTGCGGTTATAGCGGAGAATGTTCTCCATCACATACTGAATCCACATCAAAAATCCAAGATTAAAATAAAAAAAATGACAATACTGGTAATTCAAGGATTTTCTTTGTTGTTGTCATTTTTAGCTGAAATTTGGTATGATAGTAGCTGAGAGCAAACCCCAACACACAGAACTGTTGAATCAAAAATTTAAAATGGCCGCCATGTGGCAGTCCCCATCAAAGTTTCTCCAAGAACTTTGTAGTTTTATTTTTTGCTGTTGTGTTTCTGTTTTTGTATGAGTCATCCACAAAGCCTTAAACAAATAGTTCGACAATTTGGTTTAAATAATCTGTTTATTTCCTTTTTGCACAAAGATTAGGTAATATTGCCATTTTAATATCTATTCTCTGTGACTGATGTCACAGCTGATAAGGTATTGAGAACTTTTAGACAAAACACTAAACTCTCCTTTCAAGTCAGATTTTCTACGTTACAGAAAACAAGCCTTCTGGCAACTTTGCCGTTCCAAAGTGAACTTGTGTGCACATCTGTTAGCCTGTTGCACACAGAAACAATGTCAGAAAATGCTGGTGATTTTTCTCGTGTGACGTCTTTGTCTTCATGGACTGTTGAGCAAATCTCACCCAACAGCCCACAAAAGCACATCAGTGACATTTTGATCTGTCGCTGTAATTCAAACAGCTGTGACATTATAAGAATAACTTACAGACTTAGTTTTGAACATTTTCATCTAACTCTGAAAAAAAAAAGTTTTAAAAAAAGCATTCTACACTTTTACAGTAGAAAATGTTGCAAATTTTTACTGTTTTCGATCAGGCATCATAATCTGACTGAAAGGAAAGTAGCAGACATTTGCTAATTTATGCAGGCAAAATGTAACGCGAAATCTGACTGCCTCCTTCGTCTCATTCTCACCACGGTTTTTTTTTTTCCTCCCTCTGTCTGTCTGTTCCTCGTCCAGCTGCCATGTGTGTGGTTTCCAGACGGAGCTGAATGCCCAGTTTGTCAGCCACATGTCGCTTCATGTGGACAAGGAGCAGTGGATGTTCTCACTCTGCTGCAACGTCTGTGACTACGTCTGCATGGAAGAGAATGACATGAAGAGCCACGTCCATTCTGGACATGCAGGTAAAGTGACTAATTTTGTGTGGAAAAATCAGGCTTTATGCAATAATTTACCGTACTTTCCGGTTTATAAACCACTTCTTTTTTCACAGGCTTCGAACACTGCGGCTTATACAATGCTTCGGCTGATTTACCCCGGCACTCACATAGCTGCTCAGTACATGTCTCTCTTAGGGGTGGGTCCTCGTGACTCAGTGAGGCTACCTGTATGAATAAAGTTTAAAACAAAAATCTGACCAATTAAATTATCAAACAGGTCACATTCAAACCACTGAAATGGGGAAGGGAGGAGAGAACAAGGAGGGAGGGAATTCCCCTGCATGCACAGAGCAACTCCTGCTCTGCTGAACACAAGCTTGCTGCTAAAGGAATACAGTATAGCGATCAGTGATTTCCTAGTAGGCTACTGTATTTATTTACTTATTTATTTTTACCAGCCGTGTTACTGGCACTGTTCAGAAAAGTTTTATTTATTTTTTATTATACGTATTGTAGCATTCGTCTGTGGTTGACTGTTGGTCACATGGCCTCAAGGAGGGAGTATGGGTAAAATTTATTTTCATTGTTAATCATTTTGGCTAGCTGTTTAGTTCTTTTAGTGATTAGCTTGTTCTTATTAGGGCTGGGCGATATTGCAAATTTTAACAATATCGAGATAATTTCATTTGCGATATAAGATGAGACTATATCGATATAAACGATATAGTGTTATACTGTACTTGAAAATCCGCCTGCTGTCTTCTTTATCTCACACAGCCCCTCCTTCTCCCTCATTGAACACAAACACAGCCCCTCAGCTGCGCACACTCCCCCCGCTTCCTGCTTCTCCAGGTGGGCGGGAGACGTTTAGCGCTACAAGAAAATATGTGAGATATGAAGAGCTGCTGAGCAAAAAGAAAAACGATGGCTGTTATTTGGAGATGGTTTGGATTTAAATCGTCAGATGAGCAACAGACAGTTTTCTGTAGACAATGCTGAAAACAAGTCTCGACGAAATTTCGGAACTACGAATCTTTTTCACCATTTAAAACAGTGCTATGAGTTAAGTTTTAAGCTGCAGCTCCGACTGTGTTTGCAGCCTCCTTCCCAGAAACAAACCACGGTATAAAACTCATTTAGCCGTGCTGTGTGTTGTGAGAGGAACAGTGAGGTGGTGCGACATTAATAAATCAGCAGCTTATCATATAGCTAAAGACATGGTCCCAGTCTCAACTGTGGAGCAAGACGGCTAAAGTTAGCCATCTTGTTAGCTGCTAATGACAGTGTCTTTAGCGATATGATAAGCTGCTGATTTATTAAGGTCACACCACCTCACTGTTCCTCTCATAACACACAGCACGGCTAAATGAGTTTTATACCGTGGTTTGTCTCAGGGAAGGAGGCTGCAAACACAGTCGGGGCTGTAGCTGCAGTTCACACATGTTTATTAATGTGAAGGCGATGCAGCTGAAGAGGATCATTATTTAAGATATGTAAATAAAAGTCTAAAAAAAAAAAAACTACCGTAGTATGTTTATTTTTTAGACATTTATTTTGTACAGTTACAGCTGTTTACTATATGTGCCAGTGTGACAACTAGGACAAAGCTTTGAGTCAGGAATACAGGCGGTCATCGACCTACGGCACCATCGACCTATGGCGCTCCGTACTTACGGCGCCGCCCCCAGTGACGTCATCGTGCTGTACGTTGCCTTTTTTATGCAGCATTTTATTTTATTTTTTTCGTTTTTTTAGGGTATTTTGTTAGCTAACTGCTTGGAAACACATTAAAACACATTAAAACGGCAGTTAGAAGTTGTTTTACATTGAAAAAACGTGTTTAAAAAGACGTTACCGATCGCCGTTTAGTTTAGGTTTCGATTTATGGCCGTAAATGCGGACATACGGCACCATGTGCGTTCGGCTCCGACCTACGGCAGAATCGACCTACGTACGGTCCTTAGGTCCGGAACCCGTTCGTATCTCGGGGACTACCTATATATTTTTATTACTTTATGGTCCGTACTGTTCAGCCCTAGTTCTTATATATGAACGTTTCTGTTCGATGCTCTGAGATGACTTCTGTTGTGACTTGGCGCTGTGTAAATAAACAAAATTGAATTGAGTTGTTAACCTAGTTTAGATGTTCATTATGTGTTAGCTTGTGTTAGGGCATTCAGTAGAGTAACCATGAGTGAAGGAGTACTGTATTTTCCGCCGTACACGTCGCAATGCCCCCTGTAAGTCGCATCAGTCCAATTATTTCAAATAAAGTGGAAAAATCTATAAATATGTCGCAACTATTGTGCATCACTGTTGACAACCCAGAAATGTGGGCCGGTGTTGTGCCAAAAATCGATTGGCTGCCAAATGGCAGCCGCGGGAGTGTGCATGGGAGGACTTTAACAAGATTAACACTTAAAAACAATTGTTTGCTTGAAATTATAGTAAAGGTGTGTCTCAGTCTAACTTTTCCTTAATAAATGCACTTTGATGGTCAAGTCAGCCGCATTTCAAAAGCTGATTTGCGGAAGCGGGCATGCGCAGAGGGACGAGTCACTGCACATTTCTTCAAAATTTAACAAGATAACCACCTAAAAGCAATTGTTTGTTTGCTCGACTTTATAGTAAAGGTGAAAATGGTAGTGTTCAATATTTTCAGTCAGATTGAATGAAAACTGTCATAGCTTGGTTTATAAATATGAGAAAATCCATAAATACGTCGCTTCTGCGTATAAGTCGCAGGGTATGCAAGTTAAGTTATGCAAAAAAACATGACTTATAGGGCGAAAAATACGGTGGTTGTCATGCGGTCTTATTTGGTTGTGTGTTCAACAGTAAAATTAAGTGTATAAAACTCCATCTTGTGGTTGATTATTGAATTACAACAAGAGCTGTACATCTCTCTCAGTGCGTGTGTGCTGCCACTCATGTTACAACGCGAACACCTGCGGCTTATATACTGTATGTACAAAATAGTGTTGTTGGCTTTTTTGTGTGGGTTTTTATTAAAGAAAATCAACATGAAACATGTTAGGAAAAACAAGAAAATATAAACATAAAGTCTGAGGTCAGTTTAGCGGATGCAGGGCCGAGCAGCAGAACTGAGTTTCATGAACCTCAAATCAACAGGCTTTGAGTCCTCTGTTGTCGATATCAGCGTTTTTGTCTAAAACCTCAACCTAACGAGTACTCGTTTGCTGCTTTTCCTTGTTTCTGTGTGTGTGTGTGGTTGCGTCAGTGGGTGGGATCTTCCAGCCCAGACAGCTGAAGGGTCTTTCAAAGGCCATGGTGGCCTTGTTTATCTGAGAAGGTTAGCCCTTATCGTGCCTGAGGGGGGGGGTGGGGGGGTGGGGGGGCAATCAATAGGCCTTGGGTCCTTTGGAGCTAGGCTGGGTTTACGACGCCACTGTGGCCAACTTTCAAGTCTCTCAGCCTTGTGTGGCTTTTGTCTTCATCTCCCACAACATGGACGCACCAACCAAATGTTTAAATGTAGAGAAGTGAAAGCTTCACAAACAATTATGCTGCCTTAATGAGTGGTCGTTTTTTTTCTTACCTTTTCCGGCCTGATTCTCGTCCTGTAGTTTTGAAGCTGTTTCAACAAATGATAAATCAAAACCTTCAGCTCTTTCAGGACAATCCTGCTAGGACTTTTGGTATTGGTGCAACTTTAGCTTTTTGAAATATTTAGTCGTTTCTGACATTTTTTTCAAAGACAATGAATTTAGCTCATTTTACATCCTTCACATCGTTGGATCTGTTTACAGCCTTTGACTGCTCCTTTTACATTTTGTTACTGTTCAGCTTCAGCTTCCTTGTGCAAATTTAAACATTTGTTCAGGTACTTTCAGCTGTTTTGTGCTCCTTTCAGATTCTTTCTGCTAACTACATTTTTGTGCTTCTTCTAACTTCTTTTTTGCTAATTTCAGCTTGTTCTGCTACTTTCAGCTTATTTCTGCAAGTTTCACCTTTTTTTGGTTTTTCGACTATTTAGTTGTTTTTAACTTTTTCAGCTAATTACACATTTTTGTAATAATTTCAGCATTTTTCAGCATAATTCAGCAAAATTATGCTCTCTACTTCCTTCTGGTAATTTCAGGTTCTTTCTGCTTTTTTAGCTACTTAATAATAGCTTTTCAGCTTTGTTGTTGTTGTTGTTGTTGTTGTTGTTGTTGTTGTTGTTGTTTTGTTGTTGTTGTTGTTGTTGTTGTTGCTAAATTAAATTTATTTTCAGATTATTTCCACTTTTTTGTGCCAATTTTTGATTCTTTCAGCTTAATTGGGCAAACATGTTTTCTAAGTTGCTAAGTTAAGCTTGTTCTACCTTTTCAGCTACCATTTTAGCACGTTTTTAGCTAATTTCAGCTGTTTTCAGATAAATTCAAGTTTTTGTTTGTAATGTATGCTACTTTCAGCCTAATTAACTTCTTTCTGTTCATGTTAGCTTGTTATGCTCCTTTCAGCTTTTTTCTGATATTTAAGCTACTTTTTACCTGTTTTGTGCTAAATTTAGCTTTTTAAGCTAATTCCACATTTTTTAAACTCATTTCAATTCCTTCTACTTCCTTCTGGTAGCTTAAGCTTCTTTCTGCCTTTTCAGCTACTCTTCAGCTATTATTTTTAGCTTATTTCCTAATGTTTGTGCTCATTCCTGCTTATTGAAATCTAATTCAGCAAATATGTGTTCTTACTGCTGTCTTCTACTAATTGAGGCTTGTTCCTCCATTTCAGCTACATTTCAGCAGGTTTGTAGCTAATTTCAGCTGTTTATTAAGCAAGTTCTTCAGCAATAAACATTCACATTTCATTTTTGCAGCCATTTTGGCTAAAAGTGTGTTTCAAAACAAAGTGCACTGGGTCAGAGAGACGTGTTTTGTCATTTTTTCCAGCCTTTTTGTTTTGCCGGTCTCTTTCAGGATATGTAAGAAGGCAAGAGATGCTAAACCCAGCAGCAAAGTTCAAAGTTAATTTCTTTATTCAAAAAGCTGCAAAGATCTTGTGAGCAGCTCTGGTACAAGATTTGATTGATGTATTCATTTTCCATTTCAAAATAATTTTCCTGTCTGAAAGGGCAGACCCACTGCATTTGTACAGGCTTTCTCCTGTTTGTGTGTGCATGTATTAAAAAGATGGGTCAACCATTTCAAGACCCATGAAGGCCTTTTCTTCCTCCATTCACTCCCTCCTGAGTGAATGCCCTTTGTTGAGCTGTGCCCTGAGACGTTCCCGCCATCTTAGATCTTTCAGACATGACCCATGCTCTTCGACCGTCCATACTGGCCCCTCCCCTTCCTATTTCTCTGTCTCGTTGCAGTGAATTGTGGACTTAGAGAAGAGGATCAATAAAAACACACTGCATCTTGATTGGACTGGCAGCAGGAGCTTTCAGTTCAGGCTGACTGCTTTTATTCTGTCTGTATGAACATTGGGGTGTTACACCATATTATTTTACATTATTACTGTTTAGCCTTAGCGTAGATCTTAGTGTACATCTTCGATCCTTATATACTGTTTCTTTTATATTTTGAAAATTTTGGGTGTAATTAGGACCCTGTGTACATGATTTCATTCCACCTCATGCACCACATGTGATGGAAATACAATAAAGTTGACTTGAACTTGACTTGAGAAAACAAAGGCAGGAACCAGAAATTGATTTTCAAAGCATGAAACAGCTGGGAGTTTTTGAAAATCAGCTTAAAATATTTGTTTATTGAGCATTATGTGTCCCTGTGATGGACTGGAGACCTGTCCAGGGTGTCCTCCGCCTCTCGCACAGTGACAGTTGGACATCGGCACCAGTGACCCCCGCAACCCGCAAAGGAAGAAGCGGGTAAAGATAGCGGATGGATGGAGAATTAAAGTTTATGTGGATGCCTACCACCACTACTATTTTCTCATATTGGATAAAAATGTCGTCTGTTCAGTTTACGTACTCAAAGAAGCCACTCGAGGACTCGAGAAGATTTTTACTGGTTTTACTTGCGAGGGCGGACTTTTCACAACAGGTTACACAGATGTACAGAAGTTCTACATGTATGGAGCCCAGTCATGAGAATCTGTCATGGGCAGCGTGTGAAGCTTGTTTGTTCTAAGCTTATCAGCTCTCACAGCTCACAGGCAGACACTGATGACCTCGGCCATCCAGCTGCACATGCAGGATCAAATCAGTTCTTCATCTCTCTCTGAGAGAAAATAGCTCTAACTCAAAAATATGGTTCATGGGCAGTTAACATTCTCAGCCATAGTAGATAAAAACATCCATACACCTGGACCAAAAGTCCCTGACATATTGTTAATGTATTTTTCTGCTGCTCTCTCTGTGTCCAGGTTTGAACTCAAGAAGTCCCCTCAGTGAGACCAAGAGCACCTCGTCATCTCTCTCAGCCCTCAGCGATTCGCTCAACAGCTCAGAGGGAGGAGACCTCGCCCACGGTAATGAAGAACTCAAGAACCTACTAGCCCCACCATCCTCTGCAGGCAGTCATACCAGCTCCGGAAGTCACTCAGGATCAGGACCTGAGGACAAGTCGGACAAAGGCAAGGAACTGATGGAACAGTTAGCAACCAGACACCCTTTATCATCTCAAGGTTCTTAAAATCTTGGCTTCCAGACTTAAACTCGTGATGACACAAGCCACAAAGGTTTAAAAACATCTCAAGGTATTACTTATTGATTCTTTAACATTTAAAATGGATCAGATCTACGTCAGTTCAGAAGAGCATTATTCAGGTTTAAATTAATGGTCAAACAACAGTGCACTTTAGGATTTTAAACTATACAGTCTTTTTTCCAAATTATTGTTGTCATGTTTAAACCAGTCAGGAAAGTTCAGATAAAAAGAAATGTGCTATGAAAACTTCGACAGAAAATTCTGAGTTCATGATTAACATAAGCAAGACTAAATGCTTAGGGCAGTTCTCCCAAGACCATAAGATGAGGTGTGATCACATTAAATATAGAAAAGTCACTGAACACTACTGATGATTCAAAAATGACAGGATTAGATGTTAATTTAATTTACGTATTTCTGTTTGTGACTTGACCCAAGCTGATTATAAGTACCTAATTACGTTTTTTTGTATTGTAAAGAAACTTCATGTGGTTCTCAAATCTGAACACGCAGATGAAGTTTTTTCTTTAAGTCATGAGGTATTAGGTCTCTGCTTCAAACATTTGGTGGGACTGTTTAATCTGTGCAAAATTAGGCCTTGGCATAATGCTAGTAGAATTGTTAGGGGCCAAATTTTAAAAATATGAAAATATTAATAATAAAAACATAATTTTGATCCTATGTAGAAAAAATAAATTCAAACTTGTTAAACCTGTTCTCGTTTTTTTTTTTAATATCTTTAAAGTTGTATACTGTAAAAAATTAAATCATCCCAAAATCAGCTGTCAGGTGGGAATTATGTTTTTCAATTAATTAACTGAAATAATAACAAAACAAAATACAGGTACTGTCATTTATGCTCATGATGAGTGGATTGGCGGCACGGTAGCTCAGTTGGTTGAACTGTCGCCTCTCAGCGAGCAGGTCGCCAGACTGAAACCTGGCCAGGGTCCATTTTGGGTGGTGTTTGCATGTTCTCTCCATGCAAGTATGGGTTTCCTCTGGGTACTCCAGTTTCCTCCCACAGACCAAAAACATGCATGTTAGACTGATTGGTGACTCTAAATTGTCTCTAG
>JARVLU010000437.1:23900442-23915255 GCA_031762415.1 Simpsonichthys santanae
GATGACGCACAATAGATCTGGAACAGATTGGATGGTCTGTCATTGACATATAACAGTTTGAATTGTGTAGGGTGCGCACTGGAGTCAAACGTGAACACAGAGTACTGTTTGTAAGTCAGTTTCTTTGACGCCTCTCGATAAACTCTCATTTCTCGTTGCTTCGTCAAGCTCACACTGTATGAGCTCGTCTATCAAAATTGATAAAAAGGTACTTTGCACCTCATCATTTGACCACCTGTGATTTGCAGATCATCTTAGCAATGTACACTCAACGTTTGGGTTGAAAATGGCGCCTCAGGATGAGTTTGCAAGTACATCCAGGATCATACAGTGACATCAACCCACGGCTGCAGTTTGCTGACGTAAAATAAAACGTTTGCTCGGCTCAGCTCGCTTGGAACTATGACTGACGTGTTTCAAAAACCACGCAGGAACAGGTAATGGAGCCTTTTGGCCGATGTTGTGTCCATGCGAGCTGAGTAAAGCCACTCCCATGAAGAAGGGGCTTTACTCACGGGAGAGAAGTAGCAAGTCGAAAACTTTTAAGACAGCTCCTAATCCTCCCAGGAGTGGACATCTATTCACCCCAAGATCAGACTGTGCAACGCACAAAGAAATGACAGGTCGTCAGACTCTACGTGACTCAGGTACAGTTTAAAAGTCACAGCGATGTCAGTGTTTTCCCTACCATTATCCAGCGGAACCACCCACCCTGCCAAAAAGACCACGGCATGTAATAAATGATGTGTCTGCACATGTTCACGTGTTCAATTCTGTGCAGCAAGGGAGGCACCATCATCACCCATCTTCCTGCACCATGACCATCATTAAAATTGTTAGCATACAGACATGTCTGACTTGTGCGCTAGCAGAGAGGGAACCGCTGCGGGAGCGTGCAGCCTGTTTGAGTCACTCTCTTGGGTAAAGCTTGCCGTTTCTGCAACTTTAATTCTTGGAATCAAACATATTAACACTAATAACACCAATATTAATACTTCCTCTCTCTCTTTCGCTCTCAACGAAGCCGGTCGCTTCACCCGCTCCTGCCTCCCTCATGCTTTTTGCTCTTTTTTTCCTGGGAACCTTTTTCAGAGACTCTCTCTACATATCTTCTAAACTGTAAATCACGGATTTGGTCATCTGGTCTCACAATGCAATTGATAAAATTTTCTTAACAAGAAGACAGGGAGAAGGAGAGCCTTCATGCCCTGAAGGGACAGGACTTCAGGATCCACCATGGGTTCCTGGAGCTATTGGAAGATGGTGTGTCTCTCTGTATTGACCATTGAGGATGTAGAAGATGCATACACAATTGAATATATTATAGCAGGATTTCTGCTTTTTGGAATCGGCAGGTTTCTGGCTTATTGACAAATTCGGGAGATGTCGGCAGCAGATCTGGCAACTTTGAAGCTGCCTGCTATGTGTGAAGGAATGTGCTGTGCTTCGAGCGCCCAGACTCAATTGCTTCTTGAGCTAAGCCGTAAGCTGGACATGATTTCTGAGAATCACAGACCACTTGCGGCTTCTGGAACTCGTTGGCGTGAAGGATTCGATATAGGGGAAGGCTACAAGCACGGCCTAGCGGAATGACCACAAATCTGGCTGTTTTGGATTCACCATTGAGATGTACCAGCAGAACTTTTGAAGGCAGACATAAGAAAAAAATCAAAGTCTACCTGTCCTAAAACATATGTTGTTATCAATTCTGGCTCTCTCGCTTGGTCTTGAATTTGTCAGCTATCTCAAATTCTCCCAGAGGTTATGTGAATAATGACACTCTGCTGCTCCTCCCCTCCTCCTACCCCCCTCTCCTGAGGACATCTGTGGGCTTTATCAGAACTGAGCTGCTGATAGACACTGTACAATCTTGTCAGAATGTTGGAACTTTCTGGCAGTGTCCATGGACAACTCAATGCCTTTGTTGACCTGCTCATGCATAAATGTATTATGATGTCATTTTATGTTGCTGTTTTTGTTCAGAGGTCTTTTTTGCAACTTTTACACTGTGACCCGGCCGACAAGGTATGAGATATGATGTTTGTTTGTTTTTTTTTACCTCCCCCTATCCTCTTGTGTTCTCGTTTCCCATCTACTTTGCTTGTATGTAACAGGTCTCTTTTGTAAATGAGTCCTCGAGGCTCAATGGGAACTAAACTGTATAAATAAAGGTTTAATGTATATTAACACTAAAAGAATTGATTTGTCTGAACAGATTTATATGAACCAGATCAATACAAAGGTACGTATTCATTTAACTTAAAAAAAAAAAAAAAAAAAAAAAAACTGTGTTTGCTCTGTAAGAGACAATCAATGTTTGTAGTTTATCATTAAATATTTTCCCATTTCTATTCTATACTGGATTATAGCTAATAAACAAGGTTTTGTTTATCTGTATGAGTTAAGTTGTGTATATTTGGAACCATACCATGAAAGGACCATGAAAAATTAAACTCAATAAATGCTCAAATATGAAAAATAAAATGTATTTAAGAAAAATATATTACTTAATCGCAAAAACTGAAATCTTTAAAATATAATCCCTCTGACTGAACTAGTCATTTAAAGGCAGAAATCTGGCAATGTGAATTTTTTTTAGTAATATACTGAGCAAAGGACTGCGTGTGCTTTATTTAAAAATAACAACCATTATGAACATAAAGTTATTTAAAGGCAAATATACCCTTTCAGTGTAAACTTTTAGGAGTTTATCACCTTTTTATACTTTTGCCTTGTAAACATTGTTATACCTGAAAATTCTAATTTATGGACTTCTTCACTAAAATTACTTGATCATTAAAAACCTCATGACTGCTAACAATACAGGCAAATCAGACAAACAGATTGGACATAATCAATGTAAAAACGGAATGAAATGCATTCATTGTAAAATGTTGCAAACCAAAAAAAAAAAAAGAATAAACTATTGTTAAGTGTTTTTCTATAACAAGAAGCACTGCAGTAAAAAAAAAATGCACATTTTGTAACTAAATTATCCAACTTTTATTAAAAGCAAAATATATTTATTGTCTCTCTGACAAAAACAACATAGGATGGCAAAACTGGACCTTAATGAACCACAAAACAAATGTCCAGCTATCAGCACGGTGGTGGAGCACTGATGGTCTGGGCCTCTTGTAGTCACTGAATCGAGCATGAACTCCTCTACAGACTGAAGGGTTCTAGAGTCAAATGTGAGTCCATCGGTCTGACAGCTGAAGCTGGAACCAAACTGGGCCACACACAGCAGCTATTCTACAATAGAACGGCTCAGAAAGAAAAGAATCAAGATCCTGCACCAGTCCTACCAAAGTCCAGAACCTCAGCCTGACTGAACTGCTGTGGTGGGACCTTCAGAGAGCTGCGCAGAAATGAACGTCTGCAGCAATGCTGTAAAGAAGAGTGGGACAAATGTCCTCCACAACCATGACTTACTGCTGCTCCACAATCTGCTACGTCATGATGTGTTTGTTGTTTTTCCTCACGCTGCTTCAGTGTTTGTCTTTTTTCATTCAACCTTTATTTATACAGGTTAATCCCACTGAGCCTCGGGGACTCATTTACAAGAGAGACCTGATAATAGTTTTACAGTAGCTGACAACATAATTAGACAGAGTCCAGAGTTGACCACCTGGACCTGGTTGGACATTTTCAAAGAACATTTTATACCAGTATTAACAGATTTTTAGTTAGATAATAATAATAATAATAATAATAATAATAATAATAATAATAATAATAATAATAATACAGAAAGATTTAAGGCATTTAATATTTATCATTTAAGCGCCTACTATGGAGTCATCATTCCACCTGTTCTGTTTAAACTTCACTTCAGCTGTCCTGCCTGTGTGGACAAAGCAAAGCTGCAGCGGGTGAAGCGGCGCAGCCTCACCTGACCATAAAAAGCCACTCTGAAGTAGGTGCCGAGCATCCTGCGGCCTGACTGGATCACCTCCATGATTTTGTTGTAGGCTCTGTGCAGCGTGTCGTACAGTCGGCTGAGCTTCTGCAGAAAACAAAAACAAAGAACACTGTCAGAGCACGTCTGCTGTTGGCGTTACGAGTGTGTGTGTGTTGGTGTTGCCAGGACGTTAGTTATGACTCATTGCAGCGGTGATGCAACTATTTCAGCAGCTCACTGGGTCCCGCTGTCATCTGCAAACAATAGTTGGCCCGTTGCACACTAACAAAGCACACTGAACCCCCCAGAGTCAAGACTGAGGGCTGTTTCAGGACATGCAGGACGATCTGTCTCTTCCTCAGTCACTTTCTGAACATCCAGGCTGGAAAGCCGAAGTGACTGAACGTCTCACGGTGTTCCCACAGTGAGCTCGGACCAGCAGCTTGTAGCTGATGAACCTCCAGATGATGTATTACCAACATGTCCAGAAGATCTGGTTGCACAGCATCTGGTACCTGGTTACATCCTGAAACCATGATGGGACTTTTGTGCTTGTGTCGTTTTTTCAAATGTGTGAACACATTATGGAGACATGGCCCTGGTTTCAGCAACGACACCACGTTAGTAAAACAAGAGTCCTGAAAACCACAGCATGGTTGCTCCATAACGTTTTAGCTCTGTCTGTGCATGTTTGTTCATTAGCAATATATCTCATACAGTAGCTAAAAGTCATGTCCAACATTGAGCGCCAACAACTCAACATCTCCAAGTGACTTTAGGAAACACAAAACACGTCCGGATGGAGTTTAGTGAAACAAATGTTCTTCACATGTTCTAAACTTAAATGAGGACACAACCGAAGTTTAGTTCCAGTTCAAACCACAGTGCTTCTCCTTCAGATTTAGACCGACTAGAGCCGTTTGTAAAATCTCATGTAAAACATTTACGGGTGAGGCTTGATTCAAACACGCGTTCTGTAGTAAATGTGAAAAATCCTCTTTTTAAACTGTGGCTATACCTAAAGTAAAATCGTTTTTATCCTTTTAGACTTTGAACGTCTGATTCATACTTTTATTACTCTCAACTAGATTAGTGCAAAGACAAGCCTGTCATGACTGCAGTCAGTTCAGAACACTGCAGCTTGTCTTTTGACACAAAGAAGCATGAACAAGTTTTCCTACTGCTACATCCCTACACTCACTTCATTACATTGATGTGTAAGTGGTACTGGTACAGGCGACATGCAGCAGTAGTGGAGTGTGTGCTTTTGTGTGTGTTTTGTGCTAATACTCTTTGTTCCGGTTCTTTTTTGGTTGTTTTCTACGTAAGGTAGTAGCAATAGCTATGGCATGTCCTTGAGTGGCTTGTTTTCTGGTGCTTTGTGTTGTGAGTCTTTGTTTGTCACTCATGTGGTCATTAACAGTGAGGCTGTTGTGGAAGTGCCTCAATATACAAATCGTTCTGTAGGTCAGTGAGGTTCTGTATGTCAGAGAGGTTCTGTAGGTCAGTGAGGTTCTGTACGTCAGTGAGGTCCTGTAGGTCAGTGAGGTTCTGTAGGTCAGTGAGGTCCTGTAGGTCTGTGAGGTCCTGTAGGTCTGTGAGGTCCTGTATGTCAGTGAGGTTCTGTATGTCAGTGAGGTTCTGTAGGTCAGTGAGGTCCCGTAGGTCAGTGAGGTTCCGTAGGTCAGTGAGGTTCTGTAGGTCAGTGAGGTTCTGTAGGTCAGTGAGATTCTGTATGTCAGTGAGGTTCTGTAGGTGAGTGAGGTTCTGTAGGTCAGTGAGGTTTTGTAGGTCAATGAGGTTCTGTACATCAGTGAGGTTCTGTAGGTCATTGAGGTTCTGTAGGTCAGTGAGGTTCTGTATGTCAGTGAGGTTCTGTAGGTCAGTGAGGTTCTGTAGGTCAATGAGGTTCTGTAGGTAAGTGAGGTTCTGTAGGTCAATGAGGTTCTGTAGGTCAGTGAGGTTATGTAGGTCAATGAGGTTCTGTAGGTCAATGAGGTTCTGTAGGTCAGTGAGGTTCTGCTGCACATCCTGACAGTCACTGGGAGTTTGTTCCTGTTCTTTCATGTTAACAATTCAAAGCAACAGATGAAGGTGAAAGTTCAAAAGTGACCACATTTCCTGACACTGCTGCCTCTTTATTTCCTCTTTACCTGTTTGTATTTGGAATTATTTCCATCTTAACATGTTTCTTTTTGTCTCTCCTCCTGTAGAAGGTTCATCTGGACCTGTCATTCTGTGTTTATCTGTTTGTTCCTCTTAAACCCCAACCAGTCAAAGATGGCCGCTCACCCTGAGCCTGGTTCCGCTGGAGGTTTCTTCCTGTTAAAAGGGAGTTTTTTCTTTCCACTGTCTCCTCTGTGCTTGCTCAGGATGGGAGACTGCAACAAAGTCAAGATTCAACGTGTCTGATGGATTCCTTCTTTATAAATAGAACTTTACTAACTGGCTTTTCTGTGTACCTGAATGTTTCCCTGAGGCGACTTCTGTTGTTTTATAAATGAACTGAACTGAACTTGCTCAATAGAAGTGGAACAAAACCTGAAATAAAGAATAAGGTTCTCTTTTCCAAAGGTCATCTGGACGGTTAGTTTGAGGTTCTTTCATTATGAACAGCCAGGACGTGGATTCATACTGCACATGTCTAGTCTGTTGCATCAGCTGTGTCTGTGGTTGTTACCTCCTGTGGTGCAGGACGACGGGTCGACAGCCAGAACTGCTACTTTATGTCCACGGCCTGTTAGCATCTTTCCCACCACTTCAATAAAGGAGGACTTCCCAGCCCCAGGAGGACCAGACAGACCTGAAAATAACAGAATGAAAACTGTAAAATCCTTGAGTATTTGCCTGGTCTGTCTGTTAGCAAAATATCTCATGAACCAGTGGGTGGATTTTTAATGAAATTCCCAGAAAGTCATCAGTAGACGTGCGTCTACAGCTCAATTGCTAATGGTGTCAACTCGATTCAAGATGGCCGCCACATCTAATTACCTGCACCTGCAGCAACACACATGAGTTTTTAGAGAAACAGAGCATTAGTGTGACAGCAGCTGAAAGTTAATCCCAACAAATAATCTGAGCAGACAGTGCAAGATGTCTGTTGAAACGTTTGGCTTGCAAAGTTGAGCAATATGAAGTCCTTAAAGAATAACTCATATTATTTTTATATTTGACTTTTAAGGATTAAAACTGCATTGTAAATCTTTAAAAGTGGCCTTGGTATATTATTTTTCCCATAAGGTCATTCTTTCTAAAGATCTTTAAAACATGAACAGTGTTGTTGCACTTTGCTGCTTATGTTGTGACTTGGTGTTACATCTAAATAAACTGAATTTAATTATTTTCTTCTTAATGCATGACTTCTTCTAATTCTTATATGACCAATTTTTCATCAAGACACTAAACACAGACATATGAAGCATTCAAATATGTAAAAAAAAACTAAATGAGTCCTTGTGAGTCAGTGAGACTAAGCTGTATAAATAAAGACTGAATGGAAAAATAAAAGAAGTTTCATCGTGAATGTTTGTTAAAAAACAAAACAAACAAAAAAAAAAAACAAGATGTTTGGTCCAGTTGTCACCAGCAACCTGCTTCAGACACAGTTTGTTCACATTTCTTTAAATCTATAAATACACAGTTTTGATGAATCCACGGAGTTTCTTTATTCACTTCTTCCTTTTTGGATCACTGGTGTCCATGTCCAGCTGTCACTGTGCGAGAGGTGGGGGACACCCGGGACAGGTCTCCACAGATCATTGCTTTGGTTTTAAAACAAATTGGCAAAAATAATATGTACCGGTAAATATTTTTTCTTTACAAGAATCCAGTCTTCTGTGATGAACTGGGGACCTGTCCAGGGTGTCTCCTGCCTCTCGCACAGTGATAGCTGGATATGGACACCAGTGACCTTCTCAACCCAACAAAGGAAGAAGCAGCTGGATGGATGGAATCCAGTCTTTTGTCTCAAAATGTAAAAATGTCAATAAATGTTAACAATTAGATGTTTTTACTTTATAATTTCATGTATACTGGCCAGAAAAGCCCCCTCTAACAAACTTAATGTGGCCCATGGGCCACAATAATAACAATTTTAGCAGGTTTTGCAGCTCTGGATAAATTTAATTTGGTGAACGAAAGGGCAGACATAACTCTTTTGATCGTAAAGGCAGCAGACCCCTGGTTTAGAGTTACCAATCAGTCTAACATGCATGTTTTTGGTCTGTGGGAGGAAACCGGAGTACCGGGGAAAACCCACACATGCACGGAGAGAACATGCAAACTCCACCCAGAAAGGCACCGGGACTGGGACCTTTGATCTGGCGACCTTCTTGCTGAGAGCCCCGTGTTAGGTCTTTGCTGAAAAACTTTTTCTTTCTATGATGTCATTAAGGAAGCCCACTTCCGTCATGAAAGAAAAAAACAGAAGTCCAACAGGAAGTCATAATTTCAAGTTTTAAAGTTATAATTTCGACTTTTCAAATTTAATTTCGAAGTTTGTCCCTTGCTGGACACCGGGACTCTACAGGGATGCAGCTTCCTGTCATAGACTGGTAGTTTTCCTGCATATCACATGGATTTATTTGTTCATTCATTGTATGTCCCTCTGCCTTTGTCAGTCCTTTTAAATAAAGGTATGTCATGTATACATCTTTTCATCGACACTTTAAATAGCATTTAGTATCAAAGCCCATTTCCACTATGAAATAATAGTCCAAAAGGAAGTCGTAACTGAGTTTTTGTCATAAGACTTTAAAGGTCGAAATGATGACTTTTAGTCTCACAATTATGACTTTAAAACTCATAATTATGAATTTATTCTCATAATTATGACTTTGAAAGTCGAAATTATGACTTATTCTCATAATTATGACTTTAAAACTCATAATTATTAATTTATTCTCATAATTATGACTTTGAAAGTCAAAATTATGACTTGTTCTCATAATTATGACTTTAAAACTCATAATTATGAATTTATTCTCATAATTATGACTTTGAAAGTCAAAATTATGACTTATTCTCATAATTATGACTTTAAAACTCATAATTATGAATTTATTCTCATAATTATGACTTTAAAACGCAAAGTTATGACTTTTATTCTCATAATTATGACTTTAAAACTCAAAACGACGGCTTCCTGTTGGGATTTTATTTTTTCTTTCATGGCGGGAATGGGCTTCCATACATTACAGACACAAAGACTGGACAATAAAAGTGCAAAAGCAGCCAAAGTTTAAATAAAAACTTTGAAAGACCTTCAGAAAGCCTGGAGAACCAGAAAGCTCTTACCACTCCACTAGGACATCTGCTCCAACAGATCCTCTCTAATTAACAGTCAATATGAACAGTTCAAGTTTATAATTCACTCCAGTTGACAGACCTACTCTGAAGGCCACGGGCTTTCCTTCGTTGCGACTCTCCTGCTGTCTCCTATAAGCCAGCACCCTGTGCAGCAGCACCTGGGCCAACTCTTTCCTCCTGGGGTGCTGGGTCTCCACCAGAGTGATGGACTCGGCCAGAGACGCCCGCTGGCCTGAGATCAGTCCCTCGTACAGTCTGCTCAGCTGTCTCTGCTCAGGTCCACTCAGGTCCTGGATGTGCTGACTGACAGCAGAGCTGCTCACACCCCTCCAGGGGTGACAGCTGTGGCAGCAGGGACAGGAAACCGTGACGACCCCCTGGTGAAGACTGCGTGGTGGTGTTCTGGTGAAACTGGTAACAGCAGATAAAGGACGGTAGAAGAGGCGAAGTGGACCAAACCGTCTCATGTTGGGGGTCTAGAAGAACAGACAGAGCCTGTTTGTTCCAGAGAAACAAGTTGAAAACCAGCCTGTTCTTAAAGTCTTGAGGCAAAGAGCCGTGTATTTTCTCTTTTATCCATCGACGTGTTTCAGCTAACATTAAGCTAGCTGCTTCAGTTTAATGCCAGACCGTCGCTTAAAAGTTTAAATAACACTGTCGATGAGAAACGTTTCGATAAAATACTTATATGTCCAATGGTACACTTCCTCTGACCTCGTATTACGAGCACGAAGTTGTTGCTCGTTAAACGTCCGCCCCGTTTCATTCATTCACTTCCTGTTTCCGGTGACGTCAGGAAATTATTAAACCCGCCGAATTTAAAAAACGAGCATGAGTATTAATGTTCTTGATAAATGTTTTATTTGTCTTTTTTTTTTTGACTAAATAAACTGTTATATAAGTTTAAATAAAACAAAAAATATTAAAAATTAAGAGGTAAAAATGTTTTATCCAGCAGGTGGCAGCAGAGGACAACAATCACATTGAATGAACTGGACTGTAAATTCACTTTAACAGCAGTTTAAATGTGAATGATTCAAATACATTTGTAGTCGTAGGATTCATATTATTGCTTTTAAACTATTATGTTGATTTGAATTTTATTTTAGATATGGGTTCCCTAAAAGTTACACAGTGTTCAGACAAGATTATTTGGCCAAAGTTGCCTGAAGGTTCTGTAAACTGTCCACATGACCTGATTGAGAATGATCAGAATTGATTCCTGGATTATTGAGCATGAACTTTATTTTCTTGTTCTGTAAACTGTTTCATTTTTAAATACCAGACCATACCATTTTATTTATGGAGCACTTTAAACAGCAACAAAGCCAACCAAAGTGCTGTACAATAGAAACAAAAATGTTGTGACTTACTTTCAGGGAACCTTTAGGGAATGTTCTCTAAAGGTTATTCAGTGTTTAACACTAAGAAATTTTTCAGCAAACATTCCCCAAATGTTCCCAGAAAATTGTGGAGTAAATGTTGCAATGTTACTGTTGAGTTTATTAATAATTCAATTCAATTCAGTTTATTTATAGGGGGTGTCCAAACATTTTGCAAAGCAGGCCAGATTTGATAAGTATGTGTGGGGGCAGACCACTCAACCAGACATTCTTTGAACCATTAACATTAAATGCAAATTAACTCTTTTGTTATTATTTATTATTATTATTATTATTATTATTATTATTATTATTGCAAATGGCATTTTTTTGTTTCTTCACACAGAACACATGAATCTCAGTTTTTACCATATACACTTTCACATTTGAAGATCCCATCAAATGAAGAAAAAGTCTGATACTTTGGGAAGACTGAACGTATCTAGGTTCATTTGAAACATTGCATAGTGTTGTCTTGATGCTCAATAATCCAGGTACCGAATTTTTCGCCCTATAAATTGCAGTTTTTTCATAATTTGCACGCCCTGCAATTTGTACACCGAAGCAACATTTATGTTTTTTCACCCCATATTTATTAACCAATGTTTTGGCTGAGATGTGACCGTTTTCATTAACTCTGACTGAAAATATTGAACACTACCATTTTCAGCCTTTTGATGGCACTCGAGGAGTATGGCATGCTGTTGTATCATATAATAGGTAAAAAAAATGGCTATTAATGACACAATGGACTTACAACTTTCATCCAGCTCATATGGAGCAACCGTCAAATGAGCTTCATGTCGCTGCGCTGCCCCAGTGAAATGAAGCTAATTTGACCATTGAAGTGCATTAATTAAATCAAATTCAACTGAGACACACCTTTACTATAAAGTTGAGTAAACTAATAATTGTTTTTAATCTTGTTAAATTCTTGTTAAAGTCCTCCTGTGCACGTTCCCGTGGCCATCATTTGGCAGCCGATCGATTTTTGACACAACGCCAGATGACATTTTAGGGGCGGCTGAGTGGTTAGAGCATTCGTCCTCCAATGCAAGAGTTGGGAGTTTGAGTCCACCAGCAGTCACATGCCGAAGTGTCCCTGGGCAACAACCCCTCATTGCCTCTGATGTGTGTCCCATCGGTGTATATGAATGTGATAAAGCTCTGATTATTCTCTTTAGAATGATTTGTTCAATTATCTTTGTAGAGATCGAGTAGAGTGCTGTATGAATGGGTAAATGAGGCACAGATTGTGTTGTAAAATGCTTTGAGTACTGTCTCTATGAGATAGAAAGGCGCTATATAAGTACAGTCCATTCACCATTCACATCCATTCACATTTCCGGGTTGTCAGAGGTGACGCATAATAGATGCGACGTCTACAGCGAAGCAATTATAGCTTTTTTCACTTTATTTGACATATTTGGACTGATGCGAAATATAGGGCAGTGTGACATGTACGGCGGAACATACGGTAGATAAATCGAACAAGATTGAGTCAGGTCCTTTAGATGCTGACAGGCTGCACATTATTAATTTTATGGCAGAGGCTGTGGGCCAGTGGAAATTTGAACACGGGCTGTAAATGGCCCCTGGGCCAGACTTTGGGCATGCCTGAACCTAACCTGGAGAAAATCAACTTGTATAGAAGAACATACACATTCCACAGAAAGATCTGCACAGTGAGATAACCTCACACCAACCATTTGATTATTTTGTTGTAAATTAATACTTATTAAATATGCAGTTGTTTTTCAGATACTTGCAATTAGTGATGCTGCTCAAGATGAGGGTGTAGTTTCTGTACATGCACACAGGAGTGGGCAGTTGTTGTTTTCCATGGGGCCACATGAGAAACAGAAAATATTGAGGAGGGTCGGGCCAAACGACTTAACTCAATACTGCATAACAGTAATAGTATTTATTTGTTAAAAACAGTAAATTTCATTGTTTTGACAAGCTGGTGAGACTGGTAAGATTAAACTGTATATGATTAAGCAACCAATAAAAGTGAGGTTGTCTTACAAAAAATGTCATTTATTCAATCAAATTTCCCAGTACAATGGTAAACTATGAACATTTTTACCATTTGTGACATTACATAGAGATCATTTTCAGTCACATTTACCCCAAAACACATTTTGAGTTTCACATACTGTTGGGAAGAAGTTCTTAGCTTTCTAAAGACATTACAACATTGTCTTTGTACTCCAAATATTATGATACATCGTATAATAGTGTCACTAAACTGTGATTTTGAGTCCCAGTTCATGCCTAGTTGGTGCCGTTTGTAATCCAATCACCTCATGATGTTTCAGTTCTTTTTTCTTTAGTGAGAGAAATCTACAGTCTCTGCTTGAAGTCAGATTGAACGTCTGAGGTGGAGATGTGAAGCAGTTGCTAGATGATCATTATGGAGAGGATCTATACTTGTATTTGGTAAACTTCATCACTGAGAATGAGAAAAAGTAAAAAGTTGCCACTTCACGTTGCAGCTGGAGCTCCAGATTCCCAGCAATGTCCTCGATCCTTCTCATCACGGTTCTCCTGGACAGCGGGGCTTGCTCAAAAAAAAAAAAAAAAATTTCAGGGCATATTGGCACTTCAGAGTCCACCAAGCACTCTTTAACAAATTCCCCCTCCAAGAATGGTTTACTGCTGTAGTTTGTGGGATTTCACAAAGCTACTCTTGGTTGCTGCGTCTCTGGACGTGTGAAGCTTGGTTAAAAAGCCTTGCTGCATTTGAAGCTTAGCTAGCAACGCTTCAGATGCTCGTGATCTCAATGGAATTTTCCTGGTTAATAAATAAGTGTGAATTTAAAAAAACTTCAAAATAAAAGCAATGCCGTTTTAGTCCATGAGTTAAAATAAGAATATGTTTATTTTGTAATTCCTCTTACACGGGCCAGTCAGTGTCAACCAAAGGGCCGTACATTGCCCAGGTCTGGTTTAGGCCATTCCAAATGAATTTCCATGATATATAATAAGAGTACTTGTTCTACTCTCACTCTAAAATTAAACCAGTTCATCGTCATTCTATAGACTGAATCACTGTGAAATGCTTAATGCTCTTTAGCTGACCACCTCAGTGAGTGTAACACACGTTGAGACAGTAAGTACAAAATAAATATATTTTGCAATTGTTGAAACAATTTTATTCAATTCTCCAGTTGAGACTTGATATTAATGGAATAAAACGGCTTATCTGTGAGTTTTAAGGAGCAAAACAAAAATAATGTGAACGCACAAACCAAAATACACAATCAGAAAATTAAAAATAAAAACATTTGAGTGTAGCAGTTTAACAGCAAAAAGCAAAGAGAGAATCAAATGACAAAATCTGCTTTAATAAAAAAACATTAGGACATCTGTAATCAACACCTTTTATTCAGTCAACAGTTACAATCCTCATGCTCAATGTTTCCCTTAAATATTTTAACCATACCATTTTATTTATAGAGCACTTAAAACAGTGACAAGGCCAACAAGTCTTGTTTAGTCTAATGAAAGAGTAACTGAAATATTTACACTACCTTTCACAAGCTTTTGAAAACCCATTGTTTTTATTCAAATTTAGTAACGGTCTGCTTTTAGTCTCACATGAATTAGTGGTAAAGAACAAAGTGTATGAACTGAAAACAAATTAATGGTACAAAAAAATTAAAATATAACTTCATCTAGTTTTTAAAAGCAACATGTGAAAAAAGAAATTGGTAAAAATTTAAAATAAAAAGTCTTGTGATGGACTGGAGACCTGTTGATGTCCCCCGCCTCTTGCACAGGGACTGCTGGACATGAGCACCAGTGACCCCCACGACCCAAAAAGAAAGAAACAGGTAATGATGGATGGTTTAAAAAAAAGCTTTTATACTAATACTTTTATTGCTATATACAGTACATATATACAGTATATATATATATTGTTATATACAGTACAGTACATATATACAGTATGTATATATATATATATATATATATATACATACTGTATATATACAGTATACTGTATACAGTATATACAGGATATATAAACAGTATGTATAAATATATATATATATATACTGTATGTATGTATGTATATATATATATATATATACTGTATGTATGTATGTATATATATATTTACAGTATACAGGATATGCATACATATATATGCATACATATACAGTATATATATACTGTATATACTGTACAGTATACTGTATATATACAGTATA
>JARVLU010000437.1:23915355-23925662 GCA_031762415.1 Simpsonichthys santanae
AGTATATATATACTGTATATAGCTGTGTTTTAGTTTATTCTTTTTATTTTATTCAGTTTATTCACACACACACAAATAAAACAGTGATGAAAGTATTAGTATAAAAGCTACTGTATATATGTACACTTTTCCTGCAGCAATAAACGTAAATTTTAAACTTTAAATGTGATGGAATGGATTCTTTTTGTTAAAAAAAAGTTGCAAACTCCAATCAGAAAGGGCCCCGACCAGGATTCTATCCGGCAACCTTCCTGAGAGGTGGCGGCTCTACCAACTGTGCCACTCAAAACAGTTTTCCTTCATTAAAAACAAAAACCAAAAGAAATGGGTTGTAAAAAAAATCCTTTTGGGAGATGGGGGCAAGAGAAGATCTACAAAAAAATAATAATAAATAAAATAAAAGCTTTTAGTTATCACAAGATGAAAACAGTCACCATGAATGAATAAAAATAGATGCGGCTGTTAGCTTTGTTTGCATTCTTTACCAGCAGAAGTTGTGGTTGTAAGTCTCTACAACTTTTATTTTGTGGGTCAAAAACTGAAAGTGTAATTGTCAGATTCTCATGGCCGCTGCCTGACATGCTCAAAGTCCACAGTGTTGTGATTATAGGAAAATTATGGACAACTTCAACTGATTTGTTGTTTTATATGATGCATCTTTAAATTCCCTGCTGGCAAACCTTTTACACTGAATTGTTTGAACTAAAGAGGAAACCTTATCACGGCATCACAGATTAGAAGAACATAGAGATGAGAAATCAGAAAAAGGGCGGAGCAAGTAGCAACAAGTAGCAAATACACCCCAGAATTATCCAAGAGACGTTTCTGATCGTGTGACAACAGTCCAATTTAATATCGTTTGATAAAATGTACCATCATGCAAACCTCACAACTGAAATCATGATGTCACTTTAAAGCTTTTGAAAAACAGTGTATATAGACATTTGACATGATTTTGTGGCGAGGCATGGAGCTAAAGATCAACTTGACTTTACTTGTTGCCTCGGCTTAATTCAGCAGTCTTCATGTGTATTAATACCAATAACCAATCTCTGCTTGATGAAACCGGACAGCACGGCACTTTCTCTAACTACACACCATTCTCTCCTTTTTGAAACGATTTAGAAACAAGTGCAGCATAAGATGAGCAACACTGAAACTACTCTCCTCTGTCTGAAATGTCTTTTGAGCCACTAGCCCATATGCTAAACCCAACACTTTAGCCTTTGCTAACCAGTTTTTATTCTTGTGTCAGAGCTTCCAGCGCCAGGTTTCATCGACGTTGTACATCAAAGTAAACTTGTTTGATTTAACGTCACATTTAAAACGACAGCTCAGACTGAAGTAGCGCTCCATGGAACAGTTATTATCTCACCTGTTGTAGATAGCTCTGTGAACATTCTCAGTTGAGAGGTACTTTTTTATTCTGACTGGAGTGATGAGCTAATGGCTAGTCCGAGCAAGGCCAAGACTAAGGTGGATATTCTGTGGAGAGGAGCAGTTTGTTTTTTCTTAATATTTGAAGTTGTTTTCTTACAGTGCAAATCCAGTTTGCAGTGTTTCCCTCACGTGATACCAGCAGGGCGCCCCGCCCCTGCCTACTGAACCCAAATGTCCACAACTGCTGGCACTGACGTAAGCGCTAAGCTAGCGGTGACAGTTTAACTAGCTAAAAAACTACAAAGGTAGCACTCAAGATGACACATTCACCCCGCAGGATAAAACAATGAGGCGAGCGCCCTGCCAAGGCAAGTGATCTAGAAGAAAGAAACACGGAGTGTGTGTGCTTTTTTCAGCACAACACACCAAAAATCAACAAATTGTTCAACTTACAGAGTGTTTCTGTTTGAATGCCCGTCCTTACAGAACAGCTGCCACCACACAACTGCAGTGTCAAACAGGTCACAACAGTTCATGAGAAGAACATTTTAAAAGCTTTACACTGCAGCCAGTTTTCATTACGGTTAACTGCAGGGACAACTGAGGCGGTAGCAACTAGCTATAGCACTTCTACCTAGAATATCACAATATTTCCACAAGACAGACAGACCGATGATCTTTTCTGCTTCATCCTTTTCAGGTCATGGGGGTCACTGGTGCCCAAGTCCAGCCATCACAGTGCGAGAGGCGGGGGACAACCTGGACAGGTAGGTTCATCACAGGGACACATGGAGACAAACGAGACAAAACCATTCACTCTCTCACTCACACCTAGAGACAATTTAGAGTTACCAATTAGTCTAACATGCACGTTTTTGGTCTGTGGGAGGAAACTGGAGAACCCAGAGAAAACCCACGCACGCACAGAGAGAACATGCAAACTCCACCCAGAAAGGACCCGGGCTGGGATTTGAACTTGCAACCTTCTCGATGAGGCAACAGCTCTACCAACTGAGCCAGCGTTAAGATTAGCCATGCAACGTAAAACTCACAGTGGTGTGAATATTTATAAAACAACATTCACATGAGTTGTGACATTTTTGAAAGTTGAGTTATTTTAAGGTTGTTTTGGTCTTGGCCTCACTCGGACACGTCATTTTGTCAACGCAGTCAGATTTAAATTCAATTGATCCAAACTGAACGGGATGTACATGTTCAAAAAATAGCCATTATCTGTTTCTAACCTTTCCACAGGATCCCGCTTTAAAAAAGATCTGAGCCACCTATTTAATATTTTCTGTCCGTTTACTCTATTCAGACAAAAAAACACAAGCAAACTGCAATTTTGATGACTTGGAATGTCCCTTAGATATTGTTACCACACAAGTACAATGGGATTTCTGAGGGAATATTAGATGCAAACTAGTCAGAATACTGAAACAACGTAAAAAAAAAAATAAACAAGAACTTGAAGAAAGTTATGAGAGGACACTTGTCTTTTGAGTGTGATGCTCTAATTATTACAGTTGGTCACAAATATCAAGTATCTTCCAGTTGCATCACTTTACCTATTCCTTTCTCAGTCTGTAAATGTGCCCAATTCAGATGTCCTTCAAGTAGAAATACGCACGTAACAACCTGCCCCATCCTACAAGCTCCAGGTTAAGTTTGTGTTTCAGTCAAAACCACAGACCAGTGACTAAAACACAAACCAGTCTGGCACCAGTTAGCTGCTGTTCTTGCTACTTGGACCAAAATGCTGGGGGTGTGAACAGCCACAGGGCTGAGAGGCCTGGGGACAGCGAAGCCTAGGAGACGGACGATATAGGGTTGTGGGGGGAGCCCATCTGGGTCAGCACTTTATCCAACCACTGGAGAGGACCGTGCAGGTGGATCTCAATCCAGCAGGGGGTGCTGGTCACATCCTGACGGTGGTACTCTGCTCCCCAGCCCTGCAGGGAAACACACAACCTGTAATTATGCTACATACAGTGTTAGTTTCTGCATTTTTCTAAGTCTTAATATTAATTCTTGAAAAACAACGAATTGTTCATCTTGTTCTCACTCATAGTTTTACAGAGAAATGCTGTAATTATAGCTTTTCAGCGGTTGGGATTGTGAGGATTGTTTTGCTTTCATTTTCCTTCAGCAGCTGAGCTGAGAGCTGGTTCTTCATCTGGGTGCTGTGTTTATTGTGACAGCTCCCACTCAACTAACAACTGCTGGAGTATTGAAGATACAATGGAAGTATCAAAATGTGGGGGTCCGAGATGGTGTAGAGAGGTAGGGCAGCCATCCTGGGACCAGACAGCCCTGGTTCAACTCCCTGCCATGCCAACATGTCGTGGTGTCCTTGAGCAATCCCTAACTGCTCCCCGTGTGCCCACATAGCTGCCCACTGCTCCACCTGGGTGAACCTCAGGTGTGATGGGTTAAATGTTAAATGCAGCGAACTAATATCATCTTTGTGCAGAAACATACAAAGATGACAACACACAGCATTTATCTGGTCCCATTTCTACAAAATGTGATAGAAACATCAAAGCAAATATGTTCTTGTTTTTAAAATGTTACCTTGATTTATAAGGCATCTTGATTTGACTGTGATTATAACGTCTTTTATTTGATTTTAATAACTTTTTGGTGAATTATTGTTGTCTGTACGTTATATGTTGTATGTCTAAAACAGGTCTCTCTTGTCCTGTATTTTTCAGACTATAAGGCAAAAGTGTATTAAGTGAAAGAAAACAGATAAGTCAAAATTTATTTAACTCATTCACAGTAACTCTCAACATGGTTCAGTGCAAAACATAAAACTGGATCGAGGTCAGTAAGTACAACCAGAATTAACACACAAGATTATAAGGCTCACTGTTGATTTTTGATAAAAATTAAAGGATTTTAAGTGCGCCTTATAGTCTGAAAAATACGGTAAATAAGTCCTCGTGACTCAATGAGACTTTTTTTTCCTTCTTTCAGCTGCTCCTTTCGTCAGGAGTCGCCACAGTGAACTAAGTCGCATGAACTCAATGGCGCTAACCTGTATAAATAAAGGTTGAATGAAAATAAGATGGAGCTGAGGTTTAATTCTTCGTTGGCTCAATTGTTGTAACAATGATGAAAGCCTGTCCCTATCTACTGTGTTTGTTACAACTTCCATGTCTTTTCCGTCTAAGGAACCAGGCTTTCTTGTAATCTTTTAATTGGACTTGATTAACAATTCTCAAGCTTTCAGACGATCCTTCATGGTAAGTTTCATGTTTCGTTTAGATTAAGTGCTTTAACGCTTTTAGAAAGCTTGGAAAATTACAGCTCAAGACCAGTTTTAAAGACTGTAAAATAGTTTGGCACTTTAAAAACAAAATATAAACTATAAAATATATAGATATAAGTGTAACACAAGACGTTTGCACGTTAAAGTATTGATGGCAAACAGTTGTTAATAAATGGTCGCCTAATTGCAGTCAGTCAAACAAACATCTCTGTGGCAGTCACAAGAATTAAACTTTATCTTATTTTAGGTGAAAAACAAAACAAAGTACCTTAACAAAGCTCATGCGGATGGTGCACATCTTGGTGAGCTCATAAACAGCCTCAAAGCCGTGGTTGACCGATTGTGCCAGCAACTCAGCAAACTCCTGGTTGTTGAAAATCTTCAGGCTACATCTGCTGGGAATCTTGCAGACAGTTGTGGGATGGAAGCCGTGGTGGTAGTTACAGTTACGGCTCTGGACGAAGATGCTGCTGTCGCTCAGACACTCTGCATACACCTCCCCTCCAACGTAGTACAGGTGGACGCCTAAGAAACAACAGAAAAATAACTAGAGGAACTGCATTTCCTGCAAAAATGCAGTGTGGATGCTTACTGCTGAAGAACTTAATGAAAAACAGCTGACATTAGCTAAAAACATGCTGAAATGTAGCTGAAATGGAAGAACAAGCCTAAGGAAGAACACAAATTTGCTGAATTAGGGTTTTAAAAAAGCAGAAATGAGCATAAAAATGAGTTAATTAGCTAAAAAAAAAAAAGTTAAAATTAGCAACGAAAAAAAAAAAAAAAGCTGAAAAGTAGCTTAAAAGTCAGAAAGAAGCCTAAATGACAAGAAGGAAGTGGAGAGAGCACAATTGTGCCTAATTAGGCATAAAGAATCAGAAATTAGTACAAAAAAATGTGGAAATTATCGGAAAATAGTACAAATTTGAAAAAAAAAAAAAAAAAATACAACAGCTGAATAGTAGCTAAAATGGCAGAAAGAAGCTTAAGTTACAAGAAGCAAATGGAGAGAGCACATTTTTCGCTGAATTAGGATGGAAAAAAGTTAAAATGAGTGCAAAAAATGTGGAGTTAGCTGAAAAAGCTAAATTTAGCATAAAACAGCTAAACAGTAGCTGAAATAGCTGAAACTTACATAAATAAACTGAAAGAAGCAAACAAGATAAAATTAGCAGAAAGAATTTAGAAGAAGCACAAAAAATGTAGTTAGAAGAAAGAAGCTGAATTAAGCACAAAATAGCTGAAAAACAGCTGAAATAATCTAAAAGTAGCTTAAAAAGTTTAAATTTGCACAAGGAAGCTGAAAGATGATGAAGCAGAACAAAATGTGAAAGGAGCAGCAAAAGTTTATAAACAGATCTAAAGGTTTGAAGGAGGTAAAATGAGCTCAATTCATTTTCTATGGGACAAAAAAAATGACAGAAAAGGCTAAATATTTCAAAAAGCTAAAGTTGCACCAATACCAAGTCATAGCAGGATTGTCCTGAAAGAGCTGCAAGTTTTGGTAGATGATTTGTAAACATGCACAATAGCACAAAAACTGTGGCGTGAGATGGACACAAAAAAACATATGGAGCAGTGATGAAAACTATAAGAAATATAAACAGGATCACAATAGTGTGACTGTTATTTAATGAACATTCACACAAGAATACTCCTCTTTGGTTGTATTAAAAATACTTCCAAAGCATTTATGTGGTAAACCTAACATCAATGCCAACAATTGATTAGTTATTGTTTTGTTCCAGACTGGATCCCAGTCCTCACAGAGAAGATTCATTGATTTGGTCTCTTTACTGGTGATTGGTGCATTGCTGCTATTGACAAGTTTGTCTCGATGTTTCACCTTTGCCAATGTGCCGCCGGGTGTTCTCGATCGTAGAGTTGCGGTTGACGTTGGAAAGCAGGCCGAGGCAGAATCGGTTGCAGTTGTTGGAGGGATCTGTGAAGCCATCGACAAGCAGGCTGGTGGAGGAAGCCTGAAACGCCTCCCCCACACGATTGTTGAGCTCGTAGTAAACAATAGAGCACCAGTGCTTCGGCTCCTTGTAAGCCACGGCCTGCACATCTGCACAGGAAGCGCATGAACAGGTCAAAGGTGCGAGCCGAGCGCACAAAACAAGCAGAAATAAAAATCAGGACTCTTCTGTGCAAGGTCATTTCTACATTTTGCTTATCTATACAGTTAAATCCTTTATACACTCCATAATCCATAACAATGAGGATTGAAGTCCCAAAGCTTTCGTTTTGTTTTAGATTAAGATTAAATAAAATCCATGTGGATGCATATTAACCACAGCTTGATGCCTGGCTGCAAGCCTTTATTATTTCAATCCAGTCCAAGTCCAGCCTCAGCCCGTGGAGGGAAGAGTAAATCATGTTTATCTAAGCACACGCCTCTTCCAAACTTCCTGTGGAGCATGGCACTGGCTGGCAGGTGTGTTTTGTCTGTCCCCTTCCCAGAGCTGTTCCACAATAGAAATCTGCTCCACATTACAGGATGCAGCTTGTGTGGGAGAAAAAAAAAAAAAAAAAACATCCCCCCGGACTACCACTTCAAGCTAAGGAAACTTTCAACAGCTCTTCCCGCAACTGCTACGTTCAGACGAGGGCAGACTCTACGAGCTTTAAGAGCATAATCATATGAAAGAAAACACAACACTTCTTGGGTACAGATGGAAGTTTAGATAAAAGCTTAACTTTTATCCTTGAGTGTGTCCAGACTAATTCAAATGCATATAACTCAAACATATGACCACAGTGTTGAAGAATGTTTAGACATGCTTGTTAATTTCAATTGTTGCTGTTCGTGTTTTACTTGTGTTGCACAACAAATGAGTTATTTAAAACTATGAATTAACTGCAAACAACCAAACAGTTTACACAGATTATGTAAATGAGGGACTTCTAACAGGAGAGTCTAGTTTAAGACTTAAAATCATAATTAGAAAACAGTAAACAAAGTTAAATTAATTATTGGGGACTGCCTAAAGATGGACACCAAAGCTAATTTCAAATGGCTAGAACTAAGCTGTTTTTAGAGCTATTCAGCTGAAGTTTGGTGTATTGGTAACGGAGAATCCCTAATAGACTGATTGCATATCAAAAATCCAAGATGGCCGCCTGAGCTAAAAAGGAAGAATACTATAAATCAGCCATTTTCAGAGATATAAAGCTAAAATTTGATGTGGCAGTAGCTGAGTGATGCCCGATAAATACTGAATTCAAGTAAAAAATCCAAGATGGCCACCAAAGCAAGATTTAAATGGCTTTAACTCAACCATTTTTAAACATATACAGCTGAAATTTGGTGAGGTTATAGCTGAGAATGTTCCCTATTACACTTTGAATCCTAATCAATTCTAAGATGGCTGCCATAGCTTAAAAAAATTAAAAAAGACTATAACTTAGTGAATTTTTGTCATGATGAGCTGAAATTTGGTGTGGTGGTAGCTGAGAGCAAAGTGAACTCCAACACAGTACTGTCAAATAAAAAACTTTAAAAATGGTTGGCCTGATCAAAGTTTCTACAGGAACTTTCTAGTTTTTTAATATCACTTTGACCCAGTGATACTGGAATCATATAGCCCTTGTCTTGAATTGCTCAGGCTCTCCGGTCTCTTTAGATGTCATCCAAAGATAAAGCTTTATTGTAAATTAGCAGACCGATGTTTAATCTGTTAAATGTTAATCTATGTAAGGCTCCTACTAATTTTTTTTTTTTTTTTTTTTTTACATAAGTGGACTAATCTGTTATTATTTTTTTTTTTTAATTATTATTCTTTTTTTTTCTTCCATCAGTTTAGTTCATGTTTGCTTCCTATGGGTGTACACATCTGATTACCGTAATTTCCAGTCTATAAGCCACTACCTTTTTCACACACTTTGAACCCCATGGCTAATTTATGGACTTTTTTATTATTTTTTTTATTTTTAATTCAAACCCATTCAATTCTTCATCTTCTGTGTCACTGGCGAAGAGTTCTGCTAACTCCTGAGGTAAGTGATGTAGCGCTGCCTCTTCTTCCTCCCCGAGGCTGTCGGAGTCCTCATCCGCGTCAGCTCCAGCTCCAGCTCTAGCTCCAGCAAACATCCTGGCTTTCCTGAACCCCGACTGGATGGTTTCTTTAGTGACTGAGGTCCACGCTTTATCCTCCAGCCGAGGACCTGCTGGAACGTTGCGTGGCGCATCCGACCTGTAGCCGTGAAGCTGTTGCTCCCCGTCCACCATCCACTCCTCCCAAAGGTGGCGCAGAACTGCTTTGAAGCTCCGGTTCACAGGAATGTCCAGAGGCTGAAGCACTTTGATCAAGCCTCCCGGGATGATGGCAGGAATGGTGTTACATGCTTTAATTTTATCTTTAAATTGCGGCGTGATGTGCGCGCGCATGCTGTCCATCATGAGCAGGGCTTTTTTTTGGCTCTAAAAAATCCATCTGGCCACTTCGTGTAACACTTTGTGAGCCACACGCTCATCATGTCTGTGTCCATCCACCCCTTCTCATTAACAGTAACAACCACACGCGGGGGAAACTCCTCCTTTGGCAGGTTTTACACTTAAAAATCACCATGGGTGGCAGCTTTGACCCATCCGTGCAGCATGCCAGCACCACAGTGAAGTGGGACTTCTCGTGTCTCGTGGTGAGGTTGGTGACACTTTTTTCTCCTTTCTGCGCCACACTCCATCCCATGGGGATGTCAAAAGTTAACGGAACTTCATCCATACTGATTATGTGGTCAGGCGAGACGCTGTGCTCCTGCACCTGCCTGTCCACAAAGGCGCGGCAACTCTCCACCGTTTCAGTAAAATCTGCCGGCAGCTTTTGGCACATGGAGGTCTGCGCTCTGATGGAGAGACGGTTCCGGTGCATTAAACTGAAACACCACGACGGTCCACCCGTAAACTCTGTGATGTCCAGCTCCTTGGCAACTGCCATGGCGTGGAGACGTAGCTGCACCGTGGACAGCCCTCTGCCAGACTCTCGCTCCTCCAGCACCCACGTCTTCACCTTTTCCTCCAGAGCTGGCCACATCGCCTTGCTCCCGCGGTTTGCCCTCTTCGACCGCTTCATGGCTGTTGGGTAACCTCCGCCTTCCTCCAGGCTCTAATGAGCTTTTCGCTCACCCCGAACCTGCGATCAGCTGCACGGTTCCCATGTTCAGCTGCAAATCTTATTACCTGCAGCTTGAACTCAGCAGAATATGACTTTCTCTTAGGCGGCATTTTCTTGATCGTTGATTGCTGTGTTGTGCTCTCTTTTCTCCTACTCAATGTGACGTTTGTGGTGTGGGCTGATGGGATTTTAGCGGGTCTGGAATAAACAAATAATGGGGTACGCCTATAGGTACACTGGTAGTCAAAAGCCTAGAGGGCCCTTTAGCGCCCCTAGTGGCTGAAAGTGGTACTGCTCCATTTTTTTCAGTCTGAATGAATGGAAATGGTCATATCTCAGCCAAAAATTGGTCTAAAAATACAGGTGGCCCTCGATTTACGACCTACCCGGGTTACGGAAATCCGGACTTACGTTCGCCTCCCAGTGCCGTCATCACACTCCACACGGTGCCGTTTATGTGTTTTTTTTTAATGTATTTTTTGAGGGTACTGTGTTAGCTAACTGCTTGGAAATACAGTACTGTACATGTTTAAGGTACA
>JARVLU010000437.1:24048671-24066536 GCA_031762415.1 Simpsonichthys santanae
AAACAACTTAGAACGGCCGTTTTAATGTGTTTTAATGTGTTTCCAAGCAGTTAGCTAACAAAATACCCTAAAAAAAACCCGAAAAAATATAAAATGCTGCATAAAAAAGGCAACGAACGGTGCAATGACGTCACTGGGGGCGGCGCCATACGTACGGAGCGCCGTGGGTCGGGGACAACCTGTATGTGATACACAGGTATAGTACACCCACTAGAAAAGCTTGGGAATTTCAGTATGCCCACTTAAAAGTGCCCAATAACACATATCATCGCAATGATACATGATATGGTCATGTCATTGTCAACACGTCTGGAACATTTTATAGACACAATGAGTTGGTTCCTAGTTTTTTGTATGATTAAATACTTGAACATGTTTTGCTTTGTCAGTTATAAATTTTGTAACATGACTTTTAATACAAAGCAACTGTTGTACAAAGTTTGTTGTACATTTATTCAAAGAAAAGCATCAGATAATTTTTTTAAATGTTCCAATATGCTTAAGACTCAAAATAAATTAACAATGACTAACCAGTTTACTTTGGTTTCTAAGCACAGTTAACGGACCAAACATGGTAAAGTTAATTTTACGGTGGACATTTGCGCTCCGTGGCTTCAGCGGTGTCCGACGTAAAACTAACCGTGGTACACCCACTACAAAAATGTAGACTGCACCACTGCTGCTCCCGTTTCCTGGAACACTTTGCAAAAAGATGGGAAGCTCTCGACCTTGACCTCTCTAAGGGAACTGTTAAGTTCATGGCAAAACCAGTGCAGACATGTTCCTGTTTTTAATATTTTACATCACTTTATAATGTAGCTGCCTTTGTTTCGTTTTTACATCATTTATTCTATTTACTGTTCATTTCATATTATTTTACCGTTGCCTTTACCTCATCTGTGTTCTTTGTTTAAAACAGGTCTCTCTAGTAAAGAGTCCTCTCGACACAGCGGCTAACCTGCATCAATAAATGTTGACTAAATGACATCGTTGCTCAGCTGCTTGAGACATGTCGGGGTGAGTTGGCTTCAATCCCCTCGCTGACTCGGTCCGGTCAAAAGTTGCACCCAAGTCCGCCCTGTCTGGTGAAAAGGCCGTCTACACGTCGGGGGCAGGACACAGATCAGTGATTGTATTTTGGTACTTGAATGCAGCATACTTCAAATGCAACGTACTGTATTACATAAATATGTGCCGAGTGTTCACAACCAGGTGAGGCAACAACAAAATGAGTTGTGTTGGAGAGTGTGTCTACGCCCGAGGCGACAGACACAGTCAGCTGGTTTGGCTCATCCACCTCCGTGACTCCTTTTGCTTATCATCATCTCTGTTTACACAAGCAGCTGTGACTCTATACTGTCACTGTTTGTGTACAGCACAGCTGTTTCTGCACATCGTACGAATCAGCTGCACAGGTTTTAGATAAATGGCTTGGTTTCACGTGAAGTCTGAAATGCTCTAAATACAGAATCAATTAATGTTTTTCCAACACATCCAGCAGTCAAGATGCATTTCTGCTTGAATATCTGTGAGAAGCACAACAAACTGTAGAGGGAAGGTTTATGGAGTTTACGTGAACTATGTGGACGAAAGACACTTCGGCCATGGCCCCATTCAGAATAAACTGCTTATTCAAGTGTCACTTAAAGCTTTTTACAGCAGGGAAGATATTTTTATTCATCATTTTTATACAGAACCTAACTGTAAACAATCTGAACTATCCCTTTAAGTAACAGAAGCTGTAAATTGTCTCACTGCTTTCTGTCCTGACAGGGAAATCCTGTCCGTTAAAAAACGTTTCAATTTATATTCAGTACCAGCAGCTCTACCATTTTGTCTTCCATACCTCGACAAGCACTTCCTAACCAGACAGAAGCTGTTCTCCTGCCGAGGCCTCTGTTCAGTGCTGCCAAACAGGAAATGTAAAGATGTCTGTTATGAATTATTGTACAAACTCAGTTTGCATTTGAAAGTGGCTCCAGAACGATCAGCAGCTCACCATTACAGACGGAGTAAACTGTAGCGTATGACCAGTTTACAGATCTGCTGTACACTGTGATGTTGGCATGGCATACGGTGGTGCTTGAACACTTGTGACACCTGCAGAAATGTCTATGTTTCTACGTAAACATGACCTAAATCATCAGCAGATTTTCACACAAGTCCTAAAAGTAGATAAAGAGAACCCCGTTAAACAAATGAAACAAAGATATTATACTGTACTTGGCAATTTATTTATTGAGGAAAATGATCCAATATTGCACATTTTAATAATTTTATTACAAATTGTAAATGATTTTTGATTTTAACACACAAAACAGAAAACAAAGAACAAAAAAAAAAAAACCTCCCTCACTGAATCAGTCAAACGTACAATTACTGGCAAACAGGTATCATGCTTTCCCCATACAACATAAAAAGACGCCATGTGTCCCAAAATCTTTTAACAGAACCCTTCAGGGTATATCTGATTTTGATTTTATATGATGTATCGCCTCTCTTATCTAATGTAAATATGCTGGGGTGTGTGGGTCCTTCCAGTTACACAAAACGAGTCTTCTGGCCAGAAGAGAGCCAAAAGCAATCCCATCCTTCTCGTACTTGCTGAAGGACGTATCCACAGGGACCAAACAGTGAGATGAATGATGATGAGTGTACAGTTCTCCCACATCCCCCAGAGGTGTCAAAATAGATTGCCAAATTAGCTCCAGTTTGGGACAGGCCCAGAATGTATGCAGGAGTGTAGCTGGACTTTGTTTACAACGATTACATGCAGGGTCCAGGTTGGCTTTGATCTTGGACAGCTCGTCTTTGGACCAGTGCTGCCTGTGCACTACTTTGAACTGAATTACAGCGTGTCTCAGGCAGACTGAAGATGAGTGAATGTTTTAATGATCCTTCCCCAGATTGGATCTGATACTGATTCCTCCAAGTCTGTTTTCTATTTAAGTTTAAGGGAGTCCAAACTGGTCTCATGGTATGAACTGAGCAATGTATAAATTTAGCTGAGGATCCCTTTGATATCAGACCTGCATTCCAAAATCTTCACCACAAAATGTTTAGGGTACAAGGGAAAACAATCAGAGTTGGACCTCACAAAATGTCTCAGCTGTAAATATCAGAAAAACTGTGACTTGTGGATATTAAACTTCTGTACCAGCTGTTCAAAGGAGGCAAATCTACTATCAGCAAAGAGATCACACATTGAATGCACTCCCCTCAAGAGCTAGGTATCAACAGCTGTATCAGCTACTGAGGGAGTAAACATGACTATTTGACACGTGTCAAAAAAAAAGGTAACTCTGTAGAGTTAAATGTCCTCCTGAGCCGTCATCATTCTGTGCTGAAACCAGGTCTGTCTTGTAAATGAACCCTAAAGGCTAAATGTAATTAACCTGTTTAAATAAAGGTTGAATGAATGAATGAACTGATGCCAAATCTTAACCGTCCTGATCACAATTGGGTTAGAAGTGTAGGTTGATATTGTTTAAAGGGCAGCCGAGAGCAGAGTAATGCAGGAGGAGAGCTGGAGGCCCTTTCTAAGGCTGCCTAACTGGGAGGGGTATTCTTACCCAACCAGAATACAAGAGCTCTGATATTAACTGCCCAGTAATAGTGCATGAAGTTAGGAAGTGACATGCCTCCAAGTTTAAGATGTTCTTATGATCTCGAGTTACCCAAATCATGCCAAGGTACATGTATTCATAATTTTTAAAACTATTTTTAAAAGGTACAATGTCTAAGATTTTATTTTCTGCAGAAGTCACAGGCATCAGCTCGCTCTTTTTTTTTTTTTTTTTTTAAACAAAGTAAGTTTCAGGAATGCTGGTACAAGATTACATATTTGTGAGTGGCAAACATAAAGGTATGTGACCCTTTGCTTTCAGTATCTGGTGTGACCAACACCCCCGTACAGCAATAACTGCAACTACCAGTAAATGTTTCTGGTAACTGTTGATCATTAGCCAATCTGAGAGACCTTCAGTGGTTAGAAGTTACCCTGGAGTCCTTTGTCTCTTTGCTATTTCACACCTTGTTCTTGGAGTGATCATTGTTGGTCCACCACTCCTGGAGAGGGTAACAATGGTCTTGAGTTCCCTCCATTTGTTCACAATGTGTCTGACTGTGGATTGGTGGAGTCCAAACTCTTTACAGATGTTTTTAACCTTTTCCAGCCTGATGAGCATCAACAACTGTTTTTCTGAGCTCCTCAGAAATCTCCTTTGTTCCTCCATGATCCACTTCCACCAACATGTTGTGAAGATCAGACTTTGATAGATCCTGTTCTTTAAATCAAACAGGGTGTCCACTCACACCTGATCATCACTGATTGAAAACACCTGACTCTAATTTCATCTTCACATTAACTGATAATACTAGATGTTCACATACCTATGCAACTCACAAATATGTTATATTTGATCATTTTCCTCAATATGAATAAGATAATGGATGGAAACGTGAAAAATAGTTGCATGATTTTCTGGTTTCTGTTAAATTGCATTACTAACCTAGTTCATCTTCTCCAAAACCCAAGATCTGCCCAGTTAGGGTAGAAGCACAGGAGCCAGCAGAGCCCAAACACAGAGTCTTTTCCTGCCACTGTTCTCCACTCGAGGATGTTGCAAATGCATTCTTTTGAAGGATTTGTAGGTTACTACGACAAACAAAAAGAGCAATTATTCACTGTTAATGATAGTTGTAAAATCATATTAAATGAGACATTTTACCCAAGACAAAAATATTTTTACACCTTTAAATTAAAGGGCTGTGACAAAAACAATATTATCCAAGTTACAGTTGATATGTAAAAACAAGGCACCCTTTAACTTTATATATGATCTAATGAACCATATTCCTTTTCTGCTCCATGTCTGAAACTGTTACACAAGATCTTAGGTTTTAGTTACAAAAACATTTTCCATTGCCTTCACTCAGCTACAACTATGTGCTTACAAACTGTAATGAGATGTTGAATTTACCAACCACAGATTGTTTCAAACACAATGCCACATCCTGATAATATGACCACACACTACTTATTCCTTTGCTTATTCCAGCCTCAGTTTGACATCAGCAAAGGGCAATGAATTACAATACAAGGAAAAGTATGAACAACACCGAGTAGGAAGTCTAATCTCAATTTGCACTCAACAGGCAGGTAGTGCTTATAGTAACACAAAACCTATTTTCCATCCTGGTGGATGAACTTTCTGCTGACAATAGCACAGTTTCATTTAGGGAAAATCCTTTTCATAATAAAAAATGAGAGATAAACAATTTGGCATGTTTTCTAATATATAATATGCCCAAACCTTTCAGGATTTGTTTTTGGCTGGTGTGAAAATAAATTAATGATGATTAAGTCTTTTCTGTAGTGGAACTGTGATTTTGTTTCTGCTCTTTTTGGCATTGTTCAAATAAATAGACCAAAGGAAAAAAGATTTTACATTTAAAACAGAGATTTATTTTCATTCTTATGTGAATCTTACTCAAGAAACCCTGAATGATAGTATTTCAGCCACAATCTGAAATTACTCAGAATCCTGAAACGTTTGCCTTTTAACTGTGGTTAATAGTTTATTTCTTGGCTACAGATGACTTGCTAGTAACGCACATCTATAATGAGAAAATATGGAAGAGTCATACTGATCTAAGTAAGTTGTAAATCAACTGTATCCCTTGCCCAACTCACTCACCCCTTAGAAGGTGTTCCAAAATAAAGTATGCTGACTATATTAAAACATTGGTTAATTGTTTAACCATTAGTCTCTTTTGTGGACTTACCCATTTTTATTTCCAAACACATAACTTCCATAGAGTCTTCTCGACTGGCATCCCCTGTAGATGAAGCCCCCCACAGGTGGTGTTCCTCCACTGGACTGCAGGTCATAGACAGATGGCTCATTTTCTATAGAGACAAAGAGATGTTGTTCTGTTTTAGACATAAATACATCTGCTGACTCCATTCATTTCTTACACTATTGCTTAATATACTTAAAATCCAGTGAGTTATTGCTTTTATGTTTTTACCCCTCTCACAATTAGTTGTTTTAATTGAACCATCATGTGTTATGGCTCCATCACTCTGTCAAAAGGCTGGATCTTGAGAAACTAATACAACATATTATGTGAAAGCTAGTAGGCTGGATATAATACAAATTGGTAGCTGTTTCTTTTAGGCACACTGAACTATCATCTTGACAGTTGTTCTTGACAGCTTTAAATCTCACTTGTGGACCCAACTTCATATCTGCTTGGAAATTTCACACTGAGCAAGTTAGGAATACTACTGGATCACATCATTTGTACATTGACTTCACAACATCCTCAACCTGCTGAGTTCTTAATTTGTTGCCATAATAGTGTTTTTCCAATCTAGAAGACATTCATCAAAGCAGATGTTATTTTCAGGGTAATAAACGCAAGGTTATCCAAGAGGTTGATGTTATGTTGAATTTGTCATCAAGGAAAACTTGGGCTGATGTTGAAGAAGTCCTTTGAATGAAGGACGAAATGTCTCAGCAAAAATAATAATAATAATAATAAAGAAACCATCCAGATGACCTGACTGAACATTGTTGGACTTCTACCTGGATTTTTGAACATGAACTAAGGTGTTGGGCTAAGGTTGAACTCGCATACATTTTTTTAAAATCAGAGGCAATATATTGCAAAACAATAAACTCATTTTAAACATAAAAAGTAAATATCATGTCTATTTAATAATATAGAGGAAATTATGACTCACCATAATCCTTTCCTTTAGTAATTTCCAATATTCTTCCTGCTGAGGCGTTCCTGCCACTGGCGTCTGTGCATAGGATAATGAGACTTCCATTGTCTGTCTGAAGTCGATCCACTGCACACCTACACAATTATTGTAGTAGAATAAAAGAAGCAGTATCTTTAGTTTACACCAGTTAACTGGTGCCGATGTATATTACATTTCTGCAACCTTTTTATACATAAAAATAATTTTGTTCATTTCTCATATCAGCACCGTTTAGAGAGCAAAACCTAATAAAATGTAAAAATTACTTTGTGTAAGATCTTTTGCAAGATAATGTCCCATCAGCCCCACTTACCTGCCTGGGTCATGTAATCCATGAGCAAAAATTTCAGGTGGTTGATTAGTGCTGTTAAAGTACGGATTGTCCCGTGGTATGGAATAATTTGATGTACAAACATCTGTGTCCACATCCACCCTTAGGATGGATCCTGTGAAATCACTGCACCCAAAAACATACAACAGAATGACCTTACATTGATTTGTCAACAAGAACAACACACATAGTGAGTTATTGTGACTTTAGGGTAATGACATTTTGACGGTTCATCTTACCTGAGTCCGTCCATTTCCTCCATATCATCCAGAGTGATCATGCCATCTCCCAGAATGATGTGCAACAAACCATCAGGGGTGAATAAAAGCTGACCTCCGAGGTGTTTCCTGTGCAGCTCTGCCACTTCCATAAGCACACGCATTGTCCTGATGTCTACCTGATTTGGATTTTTCCTGAGAAAGAATAAAAACTATTGTCATTTTTGTCACAGTCCAAAAACTATTCTTACTGCATTACAATAAAACGACCAACCAGATTCTCCCAAAAAGAAACTTGCCCAGATGACGTGATTTAACCTTTTTTATAATAACAAGATTTATTTTTATTGTTAAGGCCAAAGAGGAGAAGTAGGGATGCAGTTAGAGAGGACATGGAGTAGATGGAGTGAGGACAGAGTGAGATGGAGAATGATGACTCGCTGTGAGGGAAAAGCTGAAAGAACAAGAAGGAAGGAAGGAAGAAGGAAGGAAGAAAGACAAAGAAGAAAGAAAAAGAAAGAAGGAAGGAAGAAAGAAGATGATTTTTGATTTTTAACAAAACTTTATTTACACAGACAGTTAAGGAAGGAAGAAAGAAGGAAGAAAGAAAGAAGGAAGAAAGAAGGACGAAGAAAGAAAAAAAGAAGTTTCAATACAGTTTCAGTTTAACTTGTCTTCCAAAACACTTATACAGCTAGCCAGAAAATGTATCTTTATTTATTTGCTAGTCACTAAAGAACTGCAATACTGCCATTTTGTGACATGATTTATGAAACATTTAGTAAATGAGCAGAATTGGATAATCTTTATACTTACAAAATAACTGAACTGTTGCTAAAATGATAATGATAATGATCTATGGATAAGAAATACAGTATGGGCAAGATATACAAAACAAAACTCAACAAGTAATGAGTTTAAATACTTTGTTGTCTGGAGAAGTTTAGTCTAAATCTCATGTAACGTCTCAGTTAAGACAAAGATGGTGGGTGGAGATGGAACATTAACTTTAAGATGGAGCAGTTTTGTTGAGAATTTGGTTTTACCAAATCAGAACAAATACATGATGATCAATTATATGCTATTTTGGATTGTTGTGAAATTTCTGAAAAGCAGTTTGTCTAAGAAGAAACGCAAACAACCATTAAATCAATGTAAATGCCACTTCTCTGCACAATCCCTAAATTATGGACGATGCTGCAGTCGCTTAGCCGCATGGCAATACTATAATCACCATTAGCTCATTAAGTTAAACATTTTACTGTGAATAAGTAAATTAAAACAGAACATGAAAAAGAATAAAAAAAAACACAAGTTATTGTGAAACAAGTGTAAGGTTCAGACTCAAGTAAAGGCAAAGTTTTGCTATCTAGACGTTTGCAAATTCTCAGCAAAACAAATCTTAGAATTAGCTTTCTTAGACAGTCGTTCTAAATTACAAGACAAAAACACGTTTGTTTTCAGTTTGTATCTCTAGACTACTTCTATGACGTCTGCTAAGCTTTTATTGCTATTTCTGTTGGTCATTGTGAATTTCAATTGTCTGCAGTAATAATGATAATTCAAGAACCCTATTTTTGTATTAAAAGTTTTTTTAATTAGAAAAAAAGCAAGCTTATATTATTCCAAAACAGAAAATTGAAGACTGTAAGGCATCCCAGGTTTTGTTAATCTTTCCACCAATGGAAACTTTGGTAGCCAAGTCTTCATTACCGTGACACGGTGTATTCAACCACACGTAGAATGTGGTCGTGTGGTCCAATGGCCCAGCGCTCCTGGTTGGTGGTGTAGGAGATGTACAGCTTGCCATTCTTCTTGTAATTGGGGTGGAATGCTAAGCTTAATAGGCCCCTTTCATCACCACTCTGCAGTCAGATGAGGAACACAAAAGAGCTAGGAGTTAATTATGTTCCAGCTTGGCTTCTGCTCCGCTGTGTGGGGCTGAAATCCCCCCGGTCATATTCATCATCACATCATCACCAACATGCCACCACTACACACCCATCACCACCTATTCTTCTTTCTTTTCTATCCACTTCTATATTTAACCATCACATTTCTTTTAACAGTGCAGGTTATTGTCTTATCACTTTATATTTTCAAACTCTGTTGTTCCACTTCATATTCTTGAGCTGCCATAAAACATTTGATTCTGGGGTTGTGTTGCACCTTCTCATAGGAGCCCTCCCCCTCAACCCTCCCAGCATAGCAGACGCTTTCTTACAGCCTGATTATGTGTGCTTGTCCTCAGGGTCGGGGGGCCCTGTGACGCTCAGACCGTCCCGGTGGCCTCCATTGTGCAGTGTGTGTAATCTTTGGGGGATATTTGTGAATACTGCACTGAGTGGCTAAAAGAATTTATTAGCTCACTCACTCAGCGCAGTTCATAGAGTGCACAAAAGTGTGAAGTGCTTCAGTCTATGCTTTTTGCTCCACAAAACCCTCCATCTTTCCCAATTCACACACAAAGTCCGCGCACAATTCAAGGCTAGGATGAGAGAGGGGAGGTAGGAGGGTAGAGATAAAGTGGGGGAGCAAAAACAGGAAACCTAAACATGGAGAGAGCTGCCAACTCCCACTGTCTTGGCAACATGTTTAGAAAACATCTAAATTGCTTGTGTAATATGTAAACCTTTGTCTCACCCCGGAGGCAGCTACATCAGTTGTCACTACTCTGGTGGTCTTCCCATCATAGTTAGCTGTAATAATCAGCTAAGCATTTCATTCCCCAGGCAAGGCAAGTCAGGTCAGCCCTTTCTTGTTGTGTTCACCCTTACTATATGTTCTGGACAAAAGAAAGAACAGAAATCTAAGCTAATTTGTGAAGAACAGTTACACAGTATGTCTTTTTAAGACGCTTAAATCCTAACGTTCACATTTTATCTGAAGAAGGAACGCAGATCTTCTAAGATCAGATGCCAGTAAAGTCTAATTAATCGGATATTTCAGGTATTCCAAGCAAAATTGTTAAAGAATGAAACAAAGAAAAAATTGTCTATTTGTGTGGCTCTACAATGGAGAACTTTCTGTCACAAGCCAAGATACACACATTGTAAAATGGTGTAATAGATTTCTGTTCTGTTTGGACTGTATTCAGCCCAGCTCAATCAAACGGCCCTGACAGGGCCAATTGTGCAAAATTACAAAAGGATGGTGCTCAAAGTACAAGTGAACAACGACAGAGACCAAAGTCAAAATGCACAAAGTAGTGTAGAAGTCTCATATGTTGGAAAAAAAAGCTAGTGAGATCATTATCCAACTAGAAAGTTCCTGGAGAAACTTTTGACGGGGACTGCCATGTTGCAGCCATTTACATTTTTTGATTTGACAGTAAGTGTTGGCCATTGCTCTCAGCTATCACACCAAATTTCAGCTAATCAGCTCTAAATATGGCTGTTTTATACAATTTTTTTCAATTTGTCATTTTGGATTTTTAATTTGCAACCAGAATCTATTAGGGCTTGTTCTCAGTTACCAACATACCAAATTTAACCTAAATAGCTCTAAAATCCTCTGAGTTATATCAATTTGAAATTAGCTTTGGTGGCCATCTTGCATTTTTAGATTTGAATTCAGAATGTGTTGAGCATTGCTGTCAGCACCACCACACCAAACTTCAACTCCGTATCTTTTAAAATACCTGAGTTATCATATTTTGTCCCTTTTAGCGAAGATGGCCATCTTGGATTTAGGGTTAAGGTTAAAGAGTTAGGGGTTAGGGTATAACAACTTGCCCTCAGCTATGACCAGACCAAATTTCAGCTCAGTATCTCCAAGAATGACTGAGTTATAGTCAATTTTGAGTTATCTAAGGTAGCTGTGGCAGCCATCTTGACCCAAAATGGCTCCAAAAGTTAATCAGTGTTTGGTTCAGTGACCTCTTCACACTAGGTCATGTGACCTTACTGTGGAGTTAGAAGCTGTTAAAAGTTCTGCAGTGTTTTTCAATGAGAAAAAAATGGCATCTTTTTTTTTGCAAATTACGTTGTCATGGTAACTCAAATACCAATAAAAGTAGTAGCACACATCACAGTGCTAAGCCAGTCACTTTAATGTAAAACTTGTAGGGGTACATGTTGCAGTTTGGATTGCATTAAAGTTGATAGAAGAGCAAGACCCTCTTCAGGTGGACAGTAAAAGCCTTTCTAGGCAGGCCCCAACAAAGTTAGGTCAGGTTATCTGGACGGTTTCTTTTTTTTTGTTGTTGAAACGTTTCGTCTTTCATCCAAAGGACTTCATCAGTCTGAAGAGCCACAACAAACTCAGTCCCATAAGCAGCACACTCACACAGTGAGCTACCCAATTTGCTGGTGATAAGATGGTTTCTGGAGTCCGCCCTCTCCCCCGTCGACTCCTCTGAGGCAACCATGGTCAAAGTGGTTCAAAACATCAACGTTTTGGTCAAAGCTCATCAAAGCTTCTCAGACTGAAGTCTTTTGCATGAAAGACGAAACGTTTCAACACAAAGAATCTGTCCAGATGACCTGACTGAACTTTGTTGGATTTTTTAAACCTGGATTATTGAACATGAACTATGATATATTGAAATCATTAATGAAAATCTTCACACTCATAATGACAACTTTCCTCTGTCAGAATGTGTGGTCAGTGTTACTACAGTAAATGTCTGATCATTTAGGTAAAATAAAATAGTGTTCAATAGGAGTGGGTCTAGGACTCATGTGTTGGAGATGGAGTGGCTCCCCTTCTGAAAGATTGTTAGAGTTTCATCCTAAAAGAAGATGGTTTAAAGCTCTTCTTGAAATGTTACATCTATCTGATAGAAATGATATGCAGTGGCCTACATCCTTTAAATAAACTTGTGACAGACAGGCCTAGATCTGGAGGCAAAAGGGGACTAGCAGGATATGCAGACGTTTATTGAGCTGAAATATTAGCTCTTTTGCTAATGATAAACTCCTTCAGCAGATTAGGAGCTAAACTGCTACAATTCTTTTAGCACCACATTCTTCCTGAATTTCACACACACATTTTTCTGTTCACGCCACTTGTGTTTACTGGAACTTCTGTTTCTGCTGTGTTAAACATCTGGCTTCATCAAACACACACACAAACACACACACACACAAACACACACAAAGCTGAGGACTTGGGTGCAAAAATGAGAAGCGGTTGTTATCTCAGCGTACAAAATACAGATTACCGTACTGACATTGTCTGAATAAGAGTTAGACGTATAGCTAATAAATAAATAAATCCAGCTCTACAAGAACATCTGTATTTGAGCTACACGGATGTTGGTGCATGCGTTATTAACCTAAACATTTCAATCCTTTCCAACTGGCACACAGACGTTTAAAACAAAGACATTCATTCAACCTTTATTTTTACAGGTTAGTCTCATTGAGTCACGAGGACTCATTTACAAGAGAGACCTGATTTAGATAGCACCTAAAGTACAGACAACAATAAACAACAATAAAATGCAATTACAATAAAAGTAGTGCTATAAAACAATAAAATCAAGGTGCCATATAAAACAAGGTCAAATACTCAAAACAAACATATTTGCTTTGGTTTTTCTATTGACCTTATCAAATGTTTAAAATCCTTTAAAGAAATTAAGGTGGACAGTTTCAGATGTTTTTGTAAGGTGGTCCAGGTTACAGGAGCAGAGTAAGTGAAGGCCATTTTGCAGAGTTCAGTCCGCACTGAGGGGACGCTGCAGGTAATGATGTCATGACCTGAACCTTGAAGGCACTAACTTCCTTATGTGGGGTTTCCATGTCTTTCTGTTCTCCTGCACTCCCTCTGTGTTTTCTCTTCCATGTGTTCAGCTCCTGTCACACCTGTCTTCACTTCTAATCACCCCAGGTGTTGTCATCATGTCTCATCAGTGTCTGTATAAAGTCAGTGTTTTTCCATTCCTCCTGTGTCCAGGCATTATCTTTCCAAGACCTCACGTTCTGTGTCTGCTCCGTTTGTCCTCTCTCAAAATGTATTTGCTGCCCTGTCAGCACTTTGTTTCTGTTGTCAAAATAAATTCATTCTTCATTTTACAAGAGGAGTCTCCCTGTTGCCTTCTTGCACGTGGGCTCAATTTAACAGCAGAATTATGTCATTTTATACATAATCCACACTGCCTGAACAGTGTAATTACAGAGTGAAACCTTCACAGGTGACAGTCTATGTCTCAGCCAAGCCTAAATCCTCCAACCAACTAAGAATAACATTTAAACCATCTGAGCCATTGAGCTGTTAGACAGCCAACATTTCTGCCTGGTACATTTTCATACAAACTTGAGGCCTCACCAGTTTTTAATCCGTTGTCAAAGTGGGATCAGAATGAGTGTAACCCCACCTCATGCTTCAAAACAAAGCAAACAGTAAATTTAGCTTCTGCAACTCTGAGTATGACAGCAGGGAGTGAAAGAATAACATGCTCTAACCTTGTTGTTTGAACTGTGAAATATTTTACATGAAGACCGCTCAGCCCTATGACACAAGTTAATTTATGTGATGAGACCATCAGCTATGGGCTGCTGTTCACAAACTCTTTCTACCCCAAGGTACTGACAAGTACAGTATTGTTTTTAGAGTATGGTTTGAAGTTGAGGCTTAGTGTTGCAGTCTAAAAAATATTAGAGAATAAAGAAAATATGTAACAACATGCCAGATGGACCACAGCAAAGTGACCAGATGACTTTCAACCACCTTTGTAAGGTTGCTGCTTTTGAGCAAAAGTTTATTGGATTAGCAATGGTTGTATTGATGTTTTTGTTTTTTTTCCATTAGCTTCACAACTTAGATCAAGAAGTTGTGTTCATAGTTTTTACAATAGAATGTTGCAAGATGTTATGATGGTTAGGACTTCATTCAACAAAATAACACTGTTCGGGTAGATAGCATGTCTTTAGCTTGGTTGAGATTTAAAAAAAATAAAACCTTTGACCTACTTGGAGGGCTTCCAGACTTAGTGCATAACTTGGTGTGGTGGTTCCCAATCCTGGTCCTTGAGGAACACCATCCTGCATGTTTTAGTTGTTTCCCTGCTTTGACACACCTGATTTGAATGAAGGGGTGCTTTTTCCGGTAGAACTTGAAGTAATAAAACCACTGAATCAGGTGTGTTGGAGCAGAGTAACAACTAAAACATACAGGATGGCGTTCCTCAAGGACCATGGTTGGGAACCACTGACCTAGTGGCCTTCTAAGGTTGTATGTTGTAAGGTTCAAGATCAGGAAAAGTAAAAGATTATTTAGACACATTTTAAAATGCCTTCACTTCACTTATTACCCAGTGGAAGTGCGTGGAGGTGTGTTTCTCTGCAAATGCAATTTTGAATCAAAATTTTTTTTTTGTGTCATTACATAAAGTGTAACAAAATAACATTTGCCTCTGAGCAGTGGAAGTGCAGACACCTGTACAAACAAAGTGTACACATGCGTCTTTCGTATGGTTTTGCCATAGACTGTGTGCACATCTGTGCTTTACTCAGAGGCTGAGCTGCAGATGTACAGACTCTCTGTACGTTGCATTTGTTCAGCTGCATTTTCCAAGTGAGGTGTGCTGAGGTGTGGCCATGTTTGTTTGGGGTGTAGAACTTAACCACTGTAATCAGTAGGGATGCATGATATTGTGTTTTTTTTTTTGGCCAATATCCAATATGTCAATACGTTAAAACTTATTTGGTCAATAACTGATATCAATACCATTATTTTTTTCCTAGACCTACTTACAGAGACTACATATCTTTCTCTACTGTGGAATTAAAATACTAAATTACATTAAAATACTACATTATTCTGCATGGTCTTTGTAGTTTGACCTGCTACCAAATGCAGATGCCAAAAAGTGATGTAACACTTCAACTTGGATTATGTTGAATGTCAAATTTATGCGTGACATTTACTCTCTCTAACACAATGACAATACAGGTAGTCCTTGACTTACGAACGGGTTCCGGACCTAAGGACCGTTCGTAAGTCGATTCTGCCGTAAGTCGGACCCGAACGCACATGGCGCCGTAAGTCCGGATTTTCGGCCGTAACTCGAAACCGAAAGCACATGGCAGCCGCTACGTCTTTTTAAACACGTTTTTTCAATGTAAAAACAACAGCTGCGCACTTAGAACACGTTTTAATGTGTTTCCAAGCAGTTAGCTAACAAAATACTCTAAAAAAATTCTAAAAAAACATAAAACGCTGCATAAAAAAGGTAACTTACGGCGTGATGACGTCACTAGGGGCGGCGCCGTAAGTACGGAACGCCGTAAGTCGATGGCGCCGTAACTCGGGGACATAGTAATACTTGGTTTAATGCCTTTAATTGCTGGATGTCCGGCCCCCTGAGCAGTTTAGTTGAATAGTCCTGCTTTATGTTTTTCTTCATCAGGATCCCCCCCACCCCCCAAATAAATAAATAAATAAAATAAAAATACATCTTTAATTGAAGTGAATCATTGTTTGTCTCATTTGTCTCTGACTCTGTGATGGACTTGCCACCTGTCCAGAATGTCCCCTGCCTCTCACACAGGGACAGCTGGACATGGGCACCGGAGACCTCTGTGACCCTGAAAAGGAAGAAGCGGGTAAAGATAAGGTTTGGGTTTCCTGAGCGATCCTTTAGCTGTGCTACTCTCCATGTTTGTGCATGTAATTCTTGCTGTCATGAGCTTGTGGTCTGTTTGTTTGTACCCGCCTGCCTCAACACTTCTGTTTATCTGTGTCTCGTTTCTGTCCTCTCAGCCTCCTGCCTGTTGAGACAGATGGCTGTCCATCTTCAGCCTGGTTCTGGTCCGGCTAGAGGTTACTTCCTGCAAAAATGGAGTAACGTCTTTTTTATTTTTACTGTTGTCTCCATGCCTGCTCAGGACGGAGGATTGCACTGAATCTGTTCTCTTCCTCTGAAAGACAACTACAATCTGGGATTGTTTAATACTGTACAGTATATTAATTCTGATGCAGCTGAAGTTTAACTTTTGGGTTTTGCAAAGCAAAGATTGTATAAATTCTTAAATCAAGTGTGTCTCCATTTATAACAATGTCAAAGTGAGAGTAAGGGCAATATAATAAAGACCTCTCCACCACCTTGCAGTATTCTCAGAGCTGTTTTGCTTCATCTTTCTAAAAGGCACTGACTTTGACTTCAGCTGAGACTTACAGAACAAACCGTTTGGGACCACTGCCTTACAGCACCGAGGGCTACAGGAAGGTCACTCCTTCGCCTTCCCTCTGGGCATCAGTCTTGAAAACTGACTGATGGCCCCATGAGAGGCTGATAAGTAAACACAGTTTTTAATGGGCTGTGGATGGCCAGTGGTAATCTGTGCAGGACGGCGAGTGGCCAACGCACAGAGGGCGACAGGGCACTCTGCAGCCGTTATTATTAATGCTATCATTGATCAGATAGGCCAAGGGAGGAGAATGAAAGGTGGTGATGAATTTGGGCCTGCTGTCTGCTATGTTGTGTGTGTGTGTGTGTGGGGGGGGGGGGGGGGGTATTACAGGCTTCTTAAGCTGCTTGAGGTCACAGATGAATGAAACAGCCCAAAAGAAGGCACAGGGGATGATTCATTATGAAGAAAATAGAGGAACGTGTACGGTAGAATGTGACCCTGGGTTTGACTGAAGGTCTCACGGTGACAAAAACATAAAAATAAAAATAAATAAAAAAAGGCCTCCCTACTGCTTCTACTTCACTATTTATTAAAAATATCTGAATAATGAAACAACTGCCTCAATAGTAATTTGTTGATCAGGTAACAACACTCAAGCACAAAAACGTTGGTTAAAGTCGAGCACTTCTTGACTGCACATCACCCCCTGCTGCTTTAAACCAAAATCATTTTGTGAGAAGTGACAGAGTTGCAGCCATTCTGGTCATTCCTTAAAATAAGTGTTGCATGAACCGATTGCAAGCAGTGGTGGAGAAAGTACTCAACTATACTGTACTTAAGTAAAAGTACAAATAAACAGACAAAAATGGACTCGTAAAAGTAGAAGTATCACATTAATGTTTTTACTTAAGTAAAAGTAAATATGTACTTGCTTTTAAAAATACTTAAAGTGTTAAAAGTAAAAGTACTTGCTGAATATGTTACCTAATGCAATGGTCAACAATATCATTACATGTATATTTTCTGTAATACATTAATAGTGTTGAGCCATTTTAATTAATAATGCTGCAGATAATACATGTTTTTATTGTGTTTACTCTGTGACATATTTGGACTTGTGATTCTGTTAATCAGAATCTCAGGAATGACATCCATCCATTATCTTTTACCCGCTTCTTCAATTTTGGGTCACGGGGGTCACCAGTGCCCATGTCCAGCAATCACTGTGCGAGGGGGCGGGGTACACCCTGGACAGGTCACAAGTCCATCACAGGGACACATAGAGACAAACAACCACACTCTCACTCACACCTAGGGATAATTTAGAGTTACCAATCAGCTTAACATGCATGTTTTTGGTGTGTGGGAGGAAACCGAAGTACCTGGAGAAAACCCACGCATGCACGGAGAGAACATGCAAACTCCACCCAGAAAGGCCCCTGGACCGAGATTTGAACCAGG
>JARVLU010000437.1:24106384-24118374 GCA_031762415.1 Simpsonichthys santanae
GTCTTAAGATGGAAAAATAGCTAAAGCTAACTCTTCTTCTTCTTCTTGTGTTGTTTTATGGCGGTTGGCAGACCAGCATAAGGTGCATTACCGCCACCTACTGAGCTGGAGTGTGGACAGGAGATTAAAAAAAAAAAAAAAAAGCTAACTCGGAAGATCTGCGCTGCTTTCAGTAATGCTCACGACGTTAACTCCCCCCCAATATGGCGCCCATGACGTCACGTGCAAAAGACCAATACTATTTCATTTATAGTTTTTGCAATAATTTAGTTTTGATCATATTTTTAAAAATAGTCATTGATTTAGCATTTTTAATAGCAGTTTCCAAATTATTCCACAGTCCAATTCCTTTGACTGAGGTTGACCGACCCCTCAAACTAGTTCTTGGTTTCACAAAAATCTCTGTTCCTTTAAGATTATAACAACTTTTACGTTTAACAAAAAGCATTTGTATATTCAATGGTAGTTCATTTTTATGAGCTCTATACATAATCAACAGAATATTGTAATCCACCAAGTCATGGAACTTCAACAATTTCAGTTGGTGAAATAATGAGCTTGTGCATCATTTACAGATGATGTGCTGGCACACCATGTATCTCTTGGGCCATCGATGAGTCTGCACGTTACTGATGATGCTCAGCTACGAATGCATGAGAACGGCACTGACTCCATGCCAACCAAGATTTAATTTACTGGCAGGACATTTCTCTCATTAAGAAAAGTAAAAGAATAATCAAAAGAGAAAAAGCGTTAAAGCTCTGTTTTCAGTTTTTATACTAAAAGAGCCACTTTAATTGTTTTCTGTTTGCTAAATATGTTAACTTTTTAAATTTAACTGTAAGCCTTCTATGCTTTAGGCTTAGACCTCTTCATTTTAAGAAAAAAAAAAGGCATTAGAGGTTTTTAAAAGTTTGCACTTTTAAGATATTTTATTCTGAGCTTTCTGTTTTAATCTGAAATAAAGGCCTTAAATTTATTTGCCTGGGTCTACTTTTAAATATGGTAAAAAAAAAAAAATGGCTAGTTGTTTTCTGTAAAGTGCAGTTTGTTAACTGTGAATATGTGAATACAGATTAACAGGACCATGAAAGACAAAAGTTGGGCTTTTGTTCTGACCTTTTACTGGGAGGAAATGTTAGTAACTGGACCTCAGAGAGTTTTACCCGTTATATACCGTTTCTTTTTACACTTTACATTTTGCTCTTTTTAGCTGTAAATGGGACACTGAGTGCATGAATTCGTTCCACCACATGTACCACATGTGATGCAAATGACAATAAACTTGACTTGAACTTGAACATTAGGCTCCGCCTCCTCATGGTAAACAGTGCTTAGTTCTGCATGAAGCTCCGCCTCTTCACGTTTAAAAGTTTAGTCAAATATAAACTCCACCTACTCATACTGAACAAATTTTGGTCCAACAGGAAGCTCCACCCACTCAAGCTAAACAGTTTGGTCCCACATGAGGCTCCGCCCCCCCTCATCTTAAACTACTTTTAGTCCAGTATGCAGGGCCGGCCAAAGGCATAAGCAAACTATGCGGCTACGTAGGGCCCCGGGGCTACTAGGGGGCCCCCTAAGTGCAACAGATTATTATTTTATTTTTTTTTAGTAATGATTTCCATGGGATTCTATTTAATCTTTTAAGTTCAGCTTTTGCAAATTGTTACATACATTTACATAGTTTTAAGAACTAATTATTCAACTTTAAATTTCTTTGTTTAAACCATTTTACATGCTTTCATTGTTCATTTACATTATTTAAATATTTCCTTGATATTTTTATTTTTTCAGTTTTTGCGCAATTTAAATTAATTTTTATGCATCCAAGTTATTTTATCTGTTGTTTGTTGTTGATCTTGCGCTCCAAATTATTTTGAACATTACAGTTGCAGTTCTTTGGAACCAAAGTTAATAAACCACATTACATTTTTGCAGTAAAATACATTGTATATTAGTGTTTTTTTCTTCTTCTTCTTTTTTTTTATTTTTTACTTTAGTTACTTTTAGTACCAAAATACACATAGGATAATGTAATCAGGGCTGTCAGAGTTGCAATGGGTTTATGTTAGGTCAGTGAATGATCTGATCATCTGTCTGTTGAATGCAGTAATCCACGTTATTAGCAAAAATAGAGAGCCCCAAACCAAATTTCGCTTAGGGCCTCATGGAGGCTTGGGCCGGCCGTCTGCCGTACACATTTTTTGTACTAGGTATGTAAACCTTTACTTTTAGTTCAAATGTGCTGCCTATACACTCTCCTAACTCACTGTCATTCACAGTATAACTTGACACTGTTTAAATAATAATTTACTTTTAGTAATTAACACTAATTTAATGGAAAATGCACTTTTTTAACATATACCAACAAGGTAAGGATTATGCAAATCAACAAAATCAACACCTGAATTTTTTTTTTCAAAGTGTAGTTTTGGTTTTAGACAAGAAAACTAATTTGTTTCCAGAATTTAAACTTGTACTGGAACTAGCCATTCTTTTTTTTTTGTGTGTGTGTGTGGCATCTGCATCTGACTTTTGGCCTACTCTCTAGTTACTGAATATTTTCATGTTAAAGAAGCCGCTGTTAAATCTCCAAGGTTGATGTTATGTAGATCATACTGAGGCAAGATAAATGTGTGCATCATCAATAAAATAAAATAAAAATAAAAAGCTAATCTCCATAAATGGGTTTGTTTAATTTTCAACCAAACAGCACCCGTCCATGTTTTCTGCAGCCTTATCTTATTAGACACAGAGAAGACTAATATCCCTCTACTGCATTATTTTATTTATATTTCTTTTATCTCTCTCTCTCTCTCTCTCTAGCAAATTCCTATAGTTTTTAACACTGATTGGGTTTACACTGAAGATAGGGCATAGTTTTCACTAATTTGATGCTTGGAATGCATCACATGACCTTTAAACCTACAAAACTTTGACTCTTTTCCACGATGTCTGGGATGATGAGTCATGTGTACAAGAGCTCTTTAACACACGTACATTTTCCCCAATATTCTTATATTTACACAATTTAAAAAGTACTACGAAAATATATGAAAAGTTAAGACCTATTTCATGTTTTATATCTTAATTATTTTTTCAACACAAAGTAATCAAATGTCTATACTGTACAGTTATGGCACAATGTCAGTGGGTAGAACTAGTGGTTTACGGTAATTACTCATTTTTGAATGTCTGCACAAAACAGACAGGCAAAAAAATAAAAAAAGGTTGTTTAAAAGGACAATCTCTGTTTCTTCCTTATTAATGTTGGGGAGTGGTTTGCCAGAGAGTTTCCCAGAATGATTGCCAGTTCATCACAGGGCCACATGGAGACCAACAAGACACAAAACCACACACACTCAAACTCACTCCTACAGTCTACAATCAGCTTGAAATGCAGTTTGTTGACTGTTGGAGGAAGCCAGAGCACCCGTGCAAACTTAACCCAGAAAGACCCTGGACTTGAATCTGGGAGTGAAGCAGCAATAACCACAAGGTGAAGGAAAGAAGTGTTGAGTTGTTTTTTTATTTGAAATTATACATTTGTGCTTCTGTTTAGAGCATGAACCCATTAATGTTCTCCGACAAGTCAATTTTATCATTTTCAAGAGAAAAAGCAAAATGAATATTTGGAGATGGTTTGATTTTATCTTGCACTGTATAAGAAATATTAATTGATTAATTATCTTTTACCCGCTTCTTCATGTTCGGGTTGTGGGAGTCACGGGTGCACATATCCAGCAGTCACTGTGCGAGAGGCGGGGAACACCCTGAACAGGTCTCAAGTCCATCACATGGATACATAGAGACAAACAGCATTCACTCTCTCACTCACATCTAGGGGCAATTTAGAGTCACCAATCAGTCTAACATGCATGTTTTTGGTCTGTACGAGGAAAGCGGAGTACCCGGAGAAAACCCGCATGTGCACGGAGAGAACATGCAAACTCCACCCAGAAATTCTACACAGTTAAGTCAGGTCAGGTCCTCTGGACATTTTTTGTAATTTTTTATTTTTAAACGTTTTGTCTTTCATCCAAAAGACTTCTTCAGTTTGAGGAGCCACAACAAACTCAGTTTTATAAATAACACCTTCACATAAGCTATGTTAACATGGACATAAATAATCAGATTAAACAGCCATTCAGAATAAAAATGCGTCATGTAAACGCCCCATTCTGATTATTCTTTGTTGATTCAGCTTGATCCGAATGGATTTGTAATCAGAATGATAGGGGTGTGGTTTATGCCGATTCATAATCTGAACGGTGTGCATGTAAACACTTAATCTGATCATTTTATTCTGATTGTGGAAAACTAACCTGACTGCGCATGTGCGACCTGTCAACCTCACATATTTTTGCCTGACTAAATGCTAATATGTCGGGGAAGCAAAACTGATCGGGGAGCGACACAACATTTCTACTAGAAACTGTGACAGAGCTCAAAATAATCTGTGTCACCTGTAGCTCAGTCAGGGAGTGCAGTAACGTCTCCACTGTCATTAAAACCTGTTGCGGGTCCATTTTGGGCGCTCAAGTTTGTTTACGTTCATCCCGGAAGTAAAACTTTTTCTTCTGAGTTTTTTTTTTTTTTTTTTAAGGAGAGTTTAACACTCTGCGCATGTCAGGACTTCTATTCAGAACAAAGCCCGCTGCATGTAAACGCTCGTCGAGAAAGGATTATGCCCATGTAAACGATACATTCGGATTAGAAAGTTCATGCTCAATAATCCAGGAATCTATCCAGATGACCTGATTGAGAATTATCAAATACATTCGGATTACTTAATCCAAATAAATTTCAATCCAATCTAAGTATTTTGCGCATGTAAACAATAGTGCGTCAACCATTTCAACAAAAACAAACTGTCCAGAGGACCTGACTTAACTTTTTTTAGATTTTTCTACCTGGATTATTGAGCATGCATCAGGATGTTTTGATCCACCCAGATAGTTCCCAGGCCAGGATTTGAACCGGCGACCTTCTCGCTGAGAGTCAACAGCTCTACCAACTATATTAATATACCTTTTTCATTGTTGTACAACTTTGCCAAATGGCATTGCACCACATAATATGTCCAAAAAATATATGGTTTTAAATAGTAATTTGTTTGTTTCTATTAAAAAATACCATAAAATTGTTCCTATGTTCGTAGAAAGTTATGTGCAGTAGAAGGATATATTCAGTTTTGTTGTGACTTTTAATCTACACATGGCGTTTTAGCAGCTCAGTCGTAACCAAAATGTCATTAATATTAACATTGTACGTTTTCAGAAGTTTTTTAGAGCATCTTCCACCATTTGAGCAAACACATCAACCTCTTCACTGCTTTGTTCTATAAGGAGAAGTCCACTAACAGGAAGCAGTGATCTTTTCAAGTAATAGATTGTCTTTATTGACACCTCCCTCAGATATGGACCCAGAGAGAATGTGACCCTCCTTTCATTTTTCTGTTTCAGATCAATCTTCATCGATTAACTTTTGTTTCCTTCCAAAGCCGTGTTCCCTCCCTTCGTGTGTCATTGCTGGTTTACCTCCTCTCGGCTTTCTGTCTCACTCCTCTGTGCCTCTGTCTCCCTGCTGGTGTTTTTCTGAAACATAACAAGGTCTGGGGCTGTGCGTGTGCATGGATGCTCTGGCTGCACTAGAGATGGCTTCTTGTGTGGTCCCCTGGCAAACTTTATGATTTATTCAGCTAAAGGCAGAGGAGCACGACCCCCAGTGACCACAGAAAGAGAGCTGCACGTGGGTTTAATGATTTTACCACAAAAATGTCTGCTGTGGCTCGGCTTGCTCAAAGCCCAGAGGCACCCTCCTTCAGGACCCACCACCCCTACCAGCTGAATGGATGAGGAGTTAAGGGGGCTGAATAGAGAGCCTGTCCGACCGACCTATGTCAATTACATGTCAAGATACAGGATTAGGTGAACTGACAGAAAGCTACATCCGCTTGTTTTGAACTTCGGTCTTCCATTTTATCTCAAGTGATTCCTCTGCACAGACTGTTTTTCGTTGAGATGCAGTCTGGTGATTTGCTTTTTATCTTCCCTGTCCCCCCTTGCGTCTTAACTCCAGTGAGATTTCAGCGGTATTACTGAAATGTGGACACTGAATGATCCAACCAAGCTTTCAAGAACAAAAGAGAGGCAGAAATAATAAGGAAATACTAAGGAAATGAAGCTTTTAGGAGATGTGAGGGGGTGTCATTTGACATGTTTTTCTGTGCTGTTTGTTTGCTTGGATCAGAACAGTGGCTGCTGGGGACTTGGATCTGGACGCTGCTCTCGGCGCTGCTTTTCTCTATTTGGCTGCGGCTCCTCAGAACAAAATGATGTCATTCACAGGGATTTGTGGGAGGAAACCGGAGAAAACCCACGCAAACATGAGAAGAACATGCAAACTCCACACAGAGAGACCCCAGGTCAAAACCGCAGTTTGAACGCTCTTCTTGCTGTGTGGCAACAGTGCAAACCACTAATCCATTGTGCTGCCGATAATATGTTAAAATATTTTTATTAAATTCCATTTAGGCAATTAAATTTACTATCATTATTGCCCACAATAATAAACGGTGTGTAGTCATGTAATTCCTTGTATGTGCATGTCTTTGCTTGTCTGTTAGTAACATATCTCATGAACCACTTGATGGATTTTATTGAAACCCTCTTGACTCAGTGGATAAACATCTACAACTGACTGATCTTTGGCATCAAGCCAAATTGAGAAGGTCAATAAAGCTAATCCACTTTAGCAAACTCAAAATGACTTTAATCAAAACAATGTTGAGCTAAAATGTGTTGGTAGCTGAGAGTCTTCCCCAAATCGTCCTCTGAACACAAACAGATCAGCACGATCTTTGAAACTACGGCATTACCTGTTGTCATTAACCCATTTTGTCTGTAAGCAAAATATCTCAGGGATCAACTGGACAGATTTTAATGATTTTTTTTTTTTTTTTTTTAGGAAATTAATCATTGGATTTCTGTTTATGTTTATAATTGATTATTTTTTCAAGTCAACTCAATTCAAAATCATCATTGAAGTCATCTTGTCTCCTCCTAATTGCACGACCAAGAACCACTGCATCAACCTCTCTAGCCCCGTTAGCGAAACAATGGATCCTTCCATGAAACTCAACTGTCATGTAAACATGATTGTTAAATACTTTTTTGTTGTTGTTGTTGAGGCAAGTGTCTAAATTGAAGCCTTTACCGTCCAAAACTAACCTTGAGACAGTGATACATGGTTTCATATCATCCAGGCTTGATTACTGTAATGCTCTTCTTTTTGAATCAGTCAGAATTTCACTGTATGTTCACGACTGGTTCAAAATGCTCCAGCCCGATTTTTAACTGGTACAGGCAAGAGAGCACATTACAGCAGTTCTAGGGATTCAGTGGCTCCCGGTTCACTTCCAAATTTATTTTAAAAATCATTTTGTATGTTTTTAAATCTCTGAACAGTTCTGCCCCTCCCATCTCACTGATCTGCTGCAGCCATATGTCCCACTGCGCTCGCTGAGTCAGCAGACCAGATGATTTTATTAGTTCCAGGAACTCATTTTAAGCTCAGAGTTGACAGAGCTTTCTCTGTAGGGGTGCGAATCTCTCGGTGTCTGGCAAATCAATTTGATCGCGATTTTTGGTGTCACAATTCGATTCAAAATCGATTTTTTTTCGATTCAGAAATGATTTTTGATTCAGAAACAATTTTTCTATTGAAATGGTCATAAATTTTTTTCAGTGATGTAACAAGCTGAAAATATTGAACAACAATATAAACAAATAGAACATTTATTTAAAACAATAATTTTAGCTTCCTTACTGTATCAAATCTTTTTGATTCATTTTATGTTTATACCAAAAAATAGGAACAATTCTGTAACCTAGATTACCAGTATTAGGTTAACGTAGTTGCCTGGATTTTTCTTTAAAAAATAAAAATAAAAAAATCTAGGAACAAATAATTCATCCATCCATCATCCATCCATCCATGAATCCATCATCTTTATCCACTTCTTTCTTTATGGGTCACGGGGGTCACTGGTGCCCACATCCAGTCATCACTGTGTGAGAGGCAAGGGACACCTGGACAGGTCTCCAGTAAATCAGAGACAAATAATTAAAAATGTATAAATACAAAAGTAAACAGATTTCAGTCTACCATAGTACATTAACCTTTAACTCATAAAATACAGACTTCACAGTTTTTTTAATCCATGTTGCTCTAACATTTGCTCTATTTTTCAAAACTTAACCTAATATGAAATATACAGACTTCACAATCTTAATCTTATTGATTCATATTTGATAAAGCTCTAAAAAAAATCAAAACCTGTGCAAGTCTGCACAAAAACTCTTCTGAACTGTATGTAATTTATAAACTATCTAAAGTGTATCATTTAGAACTGGCTCCAGGCGATGTGTCTCATCTGGCCTCTTCAAACTGTTAAAAAGACAAATTATATTAAGTTTGTTGTATAACTTGTCTATAAGTTTTAGGTATATGATATAAAAAACAGTTACCTTTGAGCTGCAGCTGCATCAGAACTTCTCCCACTTTATTTTATTTTTCATGGTGGAGTTGTGGTGCAGCTTTATCACTAAAAAGCTGCATGAAGGAATAACGTACATTGGGTCCATTGTATTAAAAATAATCCTAAACTCCTCGCCTTCCACTGAGCTGTTTGCTCGTAAAACCTTTGTGATATAGTAGGAGACGGAGAGTGCCGGGTGTGTGTGTGTATGGGGGGGCCGGTAGATGACAAGGGTGGTGAGAGTGTCCAAGGATGCTCCCGGAGGCATTGTATAGGAGTTGTGATAAGGATGAAATAATCAGCCAGTTCCCTTCGGTGAGATCCGTAAACATTCTCAAGGGGTGTCTGGGAATGGCCAAGGACAACGCCAATGACAATCTAAGAGTCCTGAAATGATGACAAAATGTTTTTTAGGCTGGTTCCCTTAGGTTGATCAGTGGACTGCCTTAATAGGAGGGAGGGGGCAGAGCGTCCGATTACAGAGTCTCCAGGTGAATTGAGATAAGGTGGCCTGCAAGGCCAGCCAAAGGAGCCAAATTCAGATAAACATTTGTTTTGAAGTCAGGCAGAACTTTTCTGAAAATTTATATGCCTTGAGCCTTTGTTGGTCTCATGGATTCCGAAAGGTCCAAATTAAGTGGACACGCCTCTGATCCGTGCCTGAGAATATTCCCTGAAATTTGATCCATCCTGCCAGCGAATCCTAGGTGCTGCATATGGCCTGCGATTCTTACAAATCACATCCTGTTTGTGATCCAGTCTGCTAAGCAATAGAGTCTAGGTGCACGAGACACAGAGCAAACATTCACAATGGCGGCAGCCTGAGCTGGCCAGATTAGCTGTGGCCGTCTTCTTTATATGTCAATAAACCAGAAACCAGACGATTCCAAAAACAGGAAACCTACTATCATAAATCCAATTACAGTACATGCAATTTCAGCATCCTCGATCGATAGCAGAGATAGACACATCACATTCCCTTTCCTCCAGAGACATATCCAGCTACATACATGTCATCCAGGCAGTTCAGCAAGCCTGAACTTGTCTCAAAAATGTTGTCCATTGCTTTGAGAGACCAACTGACCAGATTCACAAATGGTTCGGAAGATATGTAGAGAAAGGCTCAGAAACAGTTCACAGACAGTACAGAGCAGCAAAACAAAGCTGAGAAGGGAGGGGTGGGAAGCATCCGCCCTCGGCAAGGGCAAGTGGTGAAGTTTTTTCCGGTGCGACTTATAGGTCGGACAATACGGTAGTAATCTTCCATTCGTTTCTATATTTTTATTTTACTTTATTTTATTTTTTTGCTGTGTGCTTTGCTTGTTTGTTCTGCTGTACAGCACTTTGGTTGGCATGGTTGCTGTTTTAAGTGCTCTATAATAAAGTGGTATGATATGGTATGGTAAAATGACCTCCACAGATAATCAACATTAGCAAGCACTATAATGTCCACAGATCTAATCAAATCTATTGAGTTCTAATCTGGTGTGGTTGTAGCTGAGAGTCATCCCCAAAACATAATGCACTTTATGCAATATATTTTTAGTTTAAACACTGGCATTACCAATGTGCTTCCTTCAAGGAATGCTACTTTGTTCGGATTTCATTGTTTTCTCACGGAGTACCTCAGGGTGCAAGCAGCACAAAGAATTACCATACTCAAGTCTATTTTTTTTTTTCATCTCATGCCAGTTAATGAAGAAAAGCTTAATGCAAAGATATATGAGTTATTTTTGCATTAATTTAAAATCCACTTTGTGTAAACGCAGCTACTGTCTCCTAAAAGACTTATTTGGATGTACATTTTTTAGACTGAGCAAGCACTTGTATTGCAAACAAGTTATAGATGAAAAACAAGAAAACATTCAAACTTGAGTGAAAAAGGACCTCCTGAGGATCTCCTGACAGTCAACCACCAAACATGCCACAACCATTTGATATATAGAGGTAGATACTGGATTTTTCTTGTGTAGTGAAGTACACATCAGTATACCAGAAGAAAAATGCAACATTTTGAGAAAAGGAAAATTGTTTATTAAATATGACAAAGAGACTTCTCAACCTTTGTTAGGGAGTTAGTTAAAGCTTATTTTAATGTTGAAATTGTGTTGAAATGACTCGTTGGCCCTGCTTATCTGTTTTGTAATGTCTGTAAGACAAGCTGAAGTTCAGGGCTCGTGTAGAGAGAATGAAGGTGGTCATGTGTAGATAAAGGTCAAAGGAATAGGGGAATTTTGCTGAGAAAGAATCCTGGCACTAAGCTTTGAGAGGGACTTAGGAAGAGGCAATGTTTTCTTTTACTATTGCACCTTAAAAAAAGGCCCTGTGGGTATGATTCAAACCAGCCTGAGATGCCCAACTCAGGGATTACACAGTGTATGATCTTTTGGTTTGATGTATCAAAGGCTGCTGAGAGGTTCAAGATGAGAACAAGAGTGCTGTAGCTGTGGTTTTATTATTTTTATTGATGACAGTTGACACAGTTATTTTAATAGAACAAAATAATAAGATCATTAAATGTGGATGACCGAACATCAGATCTCTAACCTTTATATATTTGTTAGTTAATGATCTGATAACTGATCATATTGATTTATTATGGCTGACAGAAACCTGGCTACAACAGGAGGATTTTATTAATATAAATTAATCCACTCCTGCTAATTGTTTAAATTTTCATGTTCCTAGAACAACAGGTCGAGGTGGAGGAGTAGTGTCTATATTTCACTCAGGATCATTGATTAATGCTAAACCAATTATTAATTATAGTTATTTTGTGTCATTGCCCCTCTGTCTTTCGCATACAAAATGGAAATCAGAAAATCCACTTTTACTTGTTTTTATATCAAGGTTAAGGTCAAGGTCCTTTATTGTCATTGGCATGTGTGTATATGTGTGTACATGAGGTGGAACAAAACTGTGTACACATGGGCCAAGTTACTTCCAACAAAAGTATGAATTGTAAAGGAAAACAGTAACAAAGATCTAAGATATGAACTAAGAAACACGCCAAACAAAGAATACATCAAACACATAATAGTGCTAAAACAATACCATGCCAGCTTTATTCATAGAGCACTTTAAACACCTACAGGACCAAAGTGCTGTACACACAATAAAACAATCATACAGTAAGATAATAAAAATGATTACAACGATTAAAAGTCACATAATAAAAGTTGTACTCTGTCATGATCTGCAGTTTAAGGTTCAAACCCACACGCAGGAAAACAGGAGGACGCGATAGAGCAAATAAACAATAATTTATTGAACAAAACAAAATGCTGACGGGGCAGCCAAACTTACTTTAAAGAGGATACGACAAGGTGGAGCAGATACAGACCATAACACCATGGAAGGATAAAGCGCAGATACCAAAGGAGTGAAAACACACAGTCTAAATACTGACACTGATGAGACAGTGAGGAGCACCTGGGGTGATTAG